>CM058236.1:40052885-40213795 GCA_030180135.1 Orychophragmus violaceus
GCTGAATCAGCTCCTGTGTTTAACCTATCTAAAAGCACTCAAATCTCTCTTAACATGTCAAACATAACCAAACTTACAGCCACTAACTTCATCACTTGGAGGCTTCAGGTTCGATCTCTTTTGGAGGCACATGAACTTCATTGTTTTATTGATAATGAAAATCAAACTCCAGCTGAAACAAACAGATGACAAAGGAGTGACTCAATTGAATCCTCTCTTTTCTTCATGGAAAAGACAAGATAAGATGCTACTCAATGCAATTCTTGGTTCTCTGTCACATACGGTACAACCGATCGTAGCATCAACAGCTCGTGAGGTTTGGCAAATTATGTCCTCTATTTATGGTAAAGCATCAAGGGGGCATGTCAAACAACTAAAACCGCAAATCAAACAAATTAGCAAGGGAAATAAATCTATCAATGAATACCTTCGCTTGATAATGGATAAAGCCGACAAGCTAGTGCTTCTTGATGCACCTTTTGATCACGAAGATCTTTTGGATGTAATCACAGAAGGCCTAGGAGAAGACTATCGTGATGTGGTCGATATGATCAACAGTCGGGATAGTCCAATCTCCAATGATGAGCTTCATGAAAAACTCATCATTCGAGAAAACACTTTGGCTATCACATCAACACCGGATGAGTCAATTCCGGCCACGGCTAACACAGCTCAAACACGTCCGCAGAACAACACTCAAGCACAATCACAGTCGAGAGGAGGCCACTCTGGACAACGTGGAGGATACAGGGCACCGAGAACATATCTTGGCAAGTGTCAGCTTTGCGGGGTTCAAGGGAATGGCGCTCGTCGTTGTCCGCAATATCAGCAACCTCAGGCGGCTACTCCCTTTGGCTCGTACCAACAAACTTCGTATCGCGGTCAATCTCAATAGCAGGCTCCGCATCTGCCACTACCGACACTGAAATGGCCTCAACAAGCGCATCATGCCACAACAATCTTACTGCATTATTCTCCATGGCTGCTCGATAGTGGTGCTTCTCATCATATCACTAGTGATCTTCACAATCTATCTCTCCATAGTCCTTAAAACGGTGGTGAGAATGTGATGATTGGGAATCGTGATCAACTTCTAATCTCACATACGGGTTTTACTCTAATTCCTTCTTCTTCAAATGGTCTAGTGGATGTTACATATATGTGGTTATCATTAGCCAATCTATCCATTCCATGGTTGTTCTTCCTTTTTCTATAAACGACCATATAAGTGGCTACCATTTTAATTCAATTTCAATAAAAAATACGTTTTTGACTTAGAATCAAATTCAAAAAAACTTTATGAGGTCATAACCAGTCTATTAAAAAAAAATGAAGTTCAATTCTATCTTTGTACGTTATATTTCTTGCTTTATCTCCCACAAGTTAAAAAATCTTATATAATTAGGTTTTCTTCTATCCTTCTAAGATATCCAGTTCATCATAAAATCATTAATTTTACAAAATTTTATTAGTTTACTTTATTAATTTTACAAAATTATTAATTTACTTTATGTTAATATCACTTATTTAAAAACCCACTAAATCTAAAAATTATAAAATCTAATTGCATGTGAAAATATTAGTGTTAGTAGTAAATACTATAATAACAATTATATATTTCTATTCTAAGAAAAAATCAGTGAGGTTCATATGCATAACAATTATAAAACTTTTAGATAATATAAAAAAAATAATCAGGATAAAAAATGAAAGAAATTATAAACAAGTAAATATAAAAATATATTACATGAATGATAACGAGATTACAATAGAATAATGACTAAGCAAAAAAAACAAATGTATACAAGTGAATATATAAAAAACACAATAGATAGATCTATGAGAAAATAAAAATACAAAGTCAGAATAAAAAATAACTAAAAATATTTTAAGCCACATATTACAAAATATATTATAAATTATTGTCTAACAGAATTGTTTTTCTAAAAAAATTGAAACTAAATCCATATAACTAAAAACAATACATAGTTAAACTATATTAAAAAATGGTATATACAAATATATCACAAAAATAAAGTGTAACATTTATATAAATAAAAATTCAAAATAAATATAAAATAAAATAATTAATAACTATTCAACAAAAATGATGAAAAACAAACAAAATAGTATGCTAATAAAAATACACAAAAATATAAAAAGATAACAAGTAATAAAATAAAACATATAATTCAAAAATGTATAAAACTCTGGGCGTGCACGGAATTGATAATTTCTAATTAAAAAAACAATTGAGATCGATAGAGTGAATTTATTAACTTTAATGTGTTTGTGGTGGTGCTCGTTGTGAATACAACTTGCCAGGTTCGAGGAGAGGTATGTGGCCATATCATTTAACTTTTTTTTCTTTAGCAGACAAATAATTAATTATATTTACAAGTAATATATGTGTCCGTGTGTGTATATATCATCATTTTAGTAAGTTATTAGAAGTTTACTAAATTGGAGCTCCATGTGTATGTTTTTAATTTTTATATATTAGAGATAGTTTTACGCGTTTCATAGATTAGAAATTAATAGAAATAAATAAAATATTTTATATGTAAATATATAGAAAATATTTTTCAATAAACTATTTATATTAATTAGGTTTTTTACTATTTTGTGTGTATATATATATTTAACTAAAAAGTAATTTACTAAAATAAAATTATATAAACTTTTAGTTTAGCATTTAAAAATATTTATTTATTATGTTTTATGATTTGAAATGAATTGATTTTATCTGAATCTTTTGAAAATTATTCTTGTTTCGTATACTTTTAGTATTAGACTTTAATAGTAAATATGTTATTTTAAAAAAAAGTGGAAACATAAAAGTTTTTTATAATATATTAATTAACTTGTTACAACAACTTGAATTTAATATTAACAATTTGGTTCTTATTTTCTATCATAATTTTTATCTACAGACAAACACAATTTCTCTTTAAAAAAATTAAGATAGAGAAAAATAACTTAAAATTATGTGGGTTATAGGGAAAAAAATACAAAACTTTATTGTATAAGATTAGAAGAATATATGTTCTAAAAAACTAACTATATAATATTAAAAAAATATGATTAAAATGTATCTTCATTGACATCTCATCTTAGTTATGATCAAGATGTAATATATTACCCTGAAAAATATTTATAAATGTAAAGTTAGTTAATGAGTAAAAAATAAAATAGTATTTTAATTGTTAGAGATTAAAATAAAAAATAAAGATAAAAAATTTAAGACGCAAATGATTGTTAAGGTATGTGAAATGATGATTTATTCATTAGAGCAATCCTCGGGTTATATACAATGTAGAGAGCCCTATACAAGGACATAGAATATACCAGATTAATTACAAAGATATACAACCTTTTGGCATATGTAAAGGAAAAAGAGCCATGCTGCTGCCCTAGCCGCCAAGGGTTTCTTCCCTTATTTGTATCCGTCAAGTAATCTCCCTTCAGGCCGTCTTTGGCCATGGGGACGTTGCTGGCGTCTCTCTCCATCCTTCCTCGTCCACAGACCAGTTCGCCATCAAACCTTCAATCACCTAGAGAGCCATGGAACTATTTGCTTCAAGACCAGTCAGAGTCTCCTTCGATTTCGAAGCCAACAGTTCAAGTCGTAGATGGAGTTTCTAAAGCTATTCTGCTTGCGGATTTACTCAAATTCTCCAAGACATTATGGACTGATTATGTTGTTGGATATTTCATTGGGGATGCTCCGCATATTGGGAAAGTTCATGCCATAGTAAATCGGCTGTGGACAGCGAAAGACAGAGTAGCTAAGATTGATGTCCAGTTTCTGAGTCCAAAAATTGTCTTTTCCGTATTGAGGATCCGCACATGAAAGCTTGTGTCTTAAAGCGACATTTCTGGCTTATCAGTGATGTTCCTCTGGTGGTACATGAATGGAGTCCGAAGAATGAAAATCTAAAACTGGATCTAACCTCCATGCCGTTGTGGGTGAACTTCAAAGATGTTCTGGCCAATATGTTCTCGGAGGAAGCACTAATGTTTTTTGAGACATAGTGGGTAAAGCTCAGAAACTCCACCCAAACACCGCATGGTGCATTAGATTGGATGTTGCTCGAGTTCTTGTTTTGTAAATTTGGAGGAATAGCTGCCAAACATGATCTCTCTTGATAAAAAAAACAATGATACCAGTCAGTTTCCCTTGGTTACCATCAAAATGTGAGAGGTGCAGTACTTGGAGACATAAGAAAATGAATGTAGCAATGGTATGCAGCAAGGTTTGGTAATTGATCAGAAGCGTACAACAGTTACCAGCCAATTGGATTTTGAAAGTGCCAAGCAATTGGAAAACAGAGGAGAGGTGGTGTCGGAAAAAAACACAACTCTTCCTATTGAGCTTTCGGTCACTGAAACCTACAAATTCCCAAGTGTTGCAGCAGGTAACGAAGATGCTGACGTTTTAGAGTCAACGGATAAAAACTTGGAGGAAGGAAAGCCATGGACTACAGTTTATAAAAATGGGAGACAATCAACTCTTAAGAGCATTGGAAACCATAACCCAAACTCGAAGACAAATCAGACATATAAGGAGGGCTCTATTACTCCATCTCAATTCACTCTCCTATCGTAAATAACTGAAGAATAAGAGAAGGATTCCTATTCCTCTGAAGAATAAGAAATTCCGCCTAGGAAAGCTGCTATAAATAATGAAGTGAATATCCCAAAGAAGAAGATCAATCAAAGAAAATTGAATGCCCCTCGTAAAGATCAGCAAGGTTCCCGAACAAATATCCAAACAAAGAAGTCCTTCTCACGAAGGAACAAATGAAATGACGACTTTTTTACGTGGAATGTCCGTGTTTTCAACAAAATGCGCAAACATAATCAAGTCCGTTTGTTTATGAATGCAACAAAGCCGTCTTTTGGTTGTTTGTTGGAGATAAGAGTTCAGACGGTAACAATATGGAGATTATTAGAAGATTTTTTCCGGGTTGGAGTTACGAAACTAACTATGATTATCATCGTCTAGGGAGAATCTGGATATTTTGGGGTGATGATGTAAAAAACTACCTTGTACAAAAGTCCACAACTTATCACTTTCGGAGTTGAAATGATCAGAGGTGATATTTTTGTTTGTTTGTGTATCTATGCATCTAACTTCAGACGAGATTGAGTCACATTGTGGGAGGAGATAAGACAAAATAAGGACCTATTTGGCAGTTGGAACCTACCATGGATCCTAATGGGAGATTACAATGTCACATTGTCATCAAATGAGCACTCAAGGGTTTTAGAAGGATTGGGAGATCAGACCGGTATGAATGAATTTCAACAGATTGTAGCTGAATGTGAGTTGACGGATTTGGGTTATACTGACCCAAAATTAACTTGGTGGAACAAACAGTCTGCAGATCCAATCGGACAAAAAGCATGACAGTTATTTGTAAACAGCAAATGAATACACCAATATCCAGCTTCACATGCGGAATTTGAGACAAATGGAATATCTGATCATACAAGATGTGTAATTCGGATTGGTACTGCTGAGAATCGCAAGCGGCGTCACTTTCAGTTCTTCAACTATCTTACGGAGGATCTCCGCTTCTTAGAGACAATTTCTAGGTTTTGGGAAGAAATAGAGCTGATCTATCATTCTCGTACAGATTTTCATAGATTCAGAAAAAATTGAAGCTTCTCAAGCCTCTGATGTGGGCACTAATAAGGAGAAATATGGGGACATTGTCGCCAAAACTAAAGAAGCAATTGAGACCCTCTGCGATCTTCAACTACATGCTTTAATGAAACCTTGTACAGATACTTTCGAAGCAGAAGCAGAAGCTCTTTATCAGTTGCAGCAACTTATGAATGTGGAAGAGAAATTTTTCAAGAAAAAATGTCTGATAAGATGGCTTAAGTATGGTGATAAGAACACTTGGTTTTACACAAAATGATGCAAATCAGGCGGACCAGAAACTTGATCAAAATTCTTATAAACTAGGATTGGTCTGTTATCACGGAACCAAATGAGATCAAAGATCATGCGGTTGAGTACTACAAGACCTTTCTGCAAAACACTTCTCAACATGCTACAGACGAATACTCTCTTGAAGACCTTTTGCATTATAAGTGCACTGATGAAAATGCAGAGCAGCTTGTTACTAAATTTACGGCAGGCGAAATCAGGAAATTTCTACTCTCAATGCCTTCTGATAAGACCCCCGGTCTGGACGGTTATACAAAGGAATTTTTTTGTTGCAGCTTGGGAAATTGTTGGACATGATTTTGTGAACGCGGTTCAGTATTTTTCATGAATGGTTTCATGCCAAGCGGTATCAATTCTACTCTTCTCACTCTGGTTCCAAAGAAGATGGATGCTCTTGGTATGAAATACTTTAGACCCATAGCTTTCTGCAATACGATATACAAAGTGGTCTCGCAGATTCTTGCAAACCGTTTGAAGACCCTGCTCTCTGAAGTGATGCTGCTTAATCAAAGCGCCTTCATTGAAGGTAGATTTCTCCTTGAGAATGTACTGATGGCAACAAAACTAGTCAGAGATTACCACAAAGACACGATTGTGCCAAGATGTGCTCTTAAGATAGACATAACGAAAGCATTTGACATTGTTCGATGGGACTTTATCATAAAAATGATGCGAGCTATGCAGTTTCCAGAGATTTTCATCTTTTGGATTGAGAGCTGTATGACCTATGCTTCGTTCTTGGTTTGTGTCAATAGGGAGCTCCAGGGTTTCTTCACAAGCGATCGGGGTCTGCGACAAGGCTGTTCGCTCGCAACAATCCTGTTCGTTATGGCCATAATGTTTCTTTCCCCCAGGTTAAAAGAAGCTGCGAAAGAGAAATTGATCGGATATACCCCAAGTGCAGAGAGCAGAGTATCACTCACCTGAGTTTTGCGGATGATATGATCATTTTCACTTATGGAAAGGCTAGCTCCATAAGAGGCATTGTCGACATCCTGAACTAGTTTGAGCGGATGTCCGGTCTGACTATTGATATGGGCAAATCTTATATATACATGGCAGGGAAAACAAGTAATGATCTCCAAGAAATGACAGGCTATGACATCCCCATAGAGAACCTCCCGATCAGGTTGAAATAATGCTTTGAATAATAGGTAATGATGGATATCCTAGTCGCGAATGCCAATCAGAAATTGATGTTTTGATGGCAGCCGCATAGGCAAGAGATAATGAAACAGAACAAGAATTTTTTGGCCAATCATATTTGCCATTCTTAGTCTTGCCTTCTAGGTGTAATGCCCCTGTGATCTTATTGAGGACCTGGAAAAAGGTTGGAGTAAAGGTGACATATGCACCATTAGAACAACAAAGTTGAAATACAGATATAAGATTTTGTATAGCGATGGAACATATTAAACATCATTTAGAAAGAAAGTCCTAGTAAATAAGGGAAGAGATAGGGAACCAATATGGGAGATTTGCAAGCCGGATCCATCACCAAGTATCACATTGTTGCCTCCATTGTACGGTGAGTGAAGTGACAGACTGTCAAGATTAGAGGTCATGTAGTGCGAGGCTCCAGAGTCAAGTAACCAGGTGGATGAGTTCGTTGCAGAAAGCAGTACCGGATTAGCTCTTGGCAGCCATGTATGTGGCATGTGTGATGGTTGTCATGACTGGTTTGGTGCTGAGTCTTGCCACTATGAAGACCTGCCACAAACTATGCGAAACTCTGGAAAATTATGCACTATGACCTTGTGTTCCATAGGCTTGGAAATGACCAAGGTATGGTCGTTGAGGGCGAGGTGCATTGTGGTGTTGCGACAAGGCGCCATTTTTCCAAGATTAATTGTTGTTAGAGTTGTTGGACCTCCAATTTTGGTTCGGGTGATGTTGCATGGACCATATGTCAGATGCATTGGCAGTGATGGGTCTGGACTGTTTTTGTTCTACACATATTACATCGTTTCACGATTTAGCAGTCGTTCATGAAGTTCAATGAAGGATATCGGAGCATAACAGCCATTAACACATCAATCTCTGGTTTGTATTCATCTCCAAAATCAGTAAGGATTTTTTCAGTTAAATACTTTCCATCAAAAGGTTTCTCGATAAGAGTGAATTCATAAGTTTTGGATTTGATAATGCAGAGATACTCGAAGATCGTTTTGGTGACTTTCATACATGTTATGATCTGAAGTTTGAATTTCTGGATGTGCCCTCTTGTTGGTTTCCGAAGTTTTCTGCAAGGAGAGTCCATACTTTATTAGATATTGTTTTAACCATTAACACAACGAGTTAAACCGGTAAAGTTATAGCCTCAACGAGTGAGCTATACAGAAGCTTATCTTGTGTGCGCAATGGAGCAAAATAGGTTGGGTGAGGTTTCTCCATTAACTGTCACCGTGGCAAGAAAGGTTGGTGTTGACTCCTTGAGAAAGTGATGCAGTTCGTGTGCCCTTCTAGAAGAGCACAAATATGGTTGCTCCACATGATGTATTTGAAATTGGTGAGCTTTGTTAAATTAGACATGTTTATGGAGATGAGTGTGGTGGACGGATCTTTCGAATTGAATATTGATGTGTGTTCAGCAAAGGCGGCAGGGAGGGAGTTTGCAGAACAAAAGACAAAGACGAGATGAACAAGAAGAAGTCATCAAGAAGAAAAAAGGAGAGAATGATCGTTAGAACTCTGATATCTTGTTAAGGTATGTGAATTGATGATTTATTCATTAGAGCAATGCTTTGGTTAAATACAGAAGGAGAGAGCCTTATATATAGGCAGAGAATATACAAGAATAGTTACAAATATATACAATTATAACTACTTAGAATATAAGATCATAATGATGAGATATGTAGATGATATAGTCGTTGGCTATTACTACTTTCCATACTCTAATATTGACAACCTCTCATATGAATTGTGTTTATGAGAATCTATTTTTATTATTGAAAATGTACTATACTATTCAAATTGATAAGGCAAACATGAATTGCACAAAGCTTGAAAGCATTTTCGATATATAAACATATATGGAAACGTTTGGCTAGGAACAAAAATATGATAATAATTTCCGAAGAATTTGGAATTGTCTTTACACATTCATGATCGAGTTATCTAAGGAACCCAAATATTATGGTAGTATGTGCTTCCATGGATTTGTCTAGTGTTTTTTCTAAGAAAAAAAAAAGATAACTCCAAAAACTCATTATATAATATTTTATTGTGATTGTCACATAGAAGATGTGAGTGAATGCTTGATGGAATTCGTAGAGGTATCAAAATAGGGTTATATATTTTGTAATATATCGCCTACATATTAAATGCAATTGCTCTAATTTCTATAATAAATAGGGTTGATAATTTCTTATAGCCTTTTGCTATGGCCAGAGTTGATTTCTAAGAATTATTGTAACTTGCATTATAAAAATAACTTATGGTCTCTACTAGTTTGCGACAATCAAGTGAGTCAGGTTTGGGAAAGGATTTTAAAACTGAGCATACACATTAGGGCTTCGATAGATAACACTTGAATAATTGCAGAATTGCAAAAAATAAATTAAACTACAGAATAATTTGAAATTTTCTGAATAAAAGTTGCGGAGTAAAGTTTTACAACTGCCGAGAAAAAGGTTTACAACTGATAATGTTTCTTTTTAAACAGAGCATACACATTAGATAAAATGCAGATGCATATGTATTTATAACATTTCTCTCATTAAACTCATATTTACAAGAGTTTTCTCATTCGTATTTTGGTATTGGATGCATGAAACATGTGATGTATGGACTGTCTAATACCGGTTTTTCTAATAATTTATGTGTAGTAGGTTCCATATGCTAGTCTTAATTAGCACAATGGTGACGTGATAATTTTTCTTTGGGAGATGTGCTCATCACCTCATGTCACGTACGAAACAATTCGTTATACGTTTGTTGGGTTGTGTCTCTTTCTTGATAGACCAATCGAGAAAGATAGAAAGAGTATTAAACTTTAATTATGGGTATTTTTCTTTTTCTAATTGCTAATTTTAATAAAATTATATTTAACCTATTATTTTTTATTTGCGTCTATTTATAAGTTATAATTATGACCATTCACATATCACAAATTTGGCTTTGCCCATTTCAGCACAACACATTATATCATATCACAAACACACAAAAAACAAAGAATACATGACCACATTCTCTCTTCATGTCCATCAATCATATGTTGAACCGGAATCTATCCCAAACTGCGATTTTTTGGAGCACAAAAACTTAATACTGATCTATATCATACATAACCGAATATCGGTATGTATACTACAAAATATTATTAGATGTGATTATTTCGGTTACTTTTGGCTACAACTGGTTTAGTACGATATAGTTTCCTTTAGCACAATCATACATATATATTCAGTTGTATTGTTACATTCTTGATTAATGTGAATAACAACCTTTTCCCAACTTCATCTTCCTCGTTTTCTCTCTGTAATTTTCAAGATTTGATTCAACTTCCATGGCAATGATTTAAAGTTAATATTGTGTCAGAGCATTCGCATTGATCTTCCGCGACAATATGAGTTCTCTGATTCCTATTTTCTTGAGATTTGTTTTGCAAATCTTGTTTCTTTGCTTCTTAGTTACTTTTTTCAATTTTCTATTTAATTTATCTTCTCAATACTCTATTTTGATATATAACCTTGAATCGTAGCTCATTTATTATTGATTCTTCTTGATTTTATTTGAATCACAATGGATCTGGTTTCTTCGTCGGATTTTCCGGATTTCTCGGATACTTCTCGATACAGTGTTGATCAATATGAGAATCAGTATCATCTCCTTAACAATGACCATGTTGGTCTCATTCTTGTCCCATATCTATTAACCATTGCATCTGATTTTCATTCTTGAATTGTTTTGTACGGATATCAATGAATGTCAAGAACAAGCTTGGCTTCATAGACAATAGGATAACAAACCTCATTATACACATCAAGATTATGGTGATTGGTCTAGGAGAAATGATATCATAGCTATGTGGTTGATGAATTGGGTATCCATAAAAATAGGACAGAGTTTTTTGTTCATCTTTACGGCTGAAGGAATTTGGAACAATCTCTTAGCTAGAATTAAGCAAGATGATGCGCCTAGAATGTATGATATTGAACAACGTCTTAGTAAAATTTAAAAAGGAGCTATGAATGTCTCTACTTACTACACCAAATTAGTTACATTGTGGGACAAACACAAGAACTATGTTGATCTTCTGGTTTGCAAGTATGGCAAATGCGAGTGTGATGTTGCTACACTATGGGAGAAACTACAACATAGAAGTCGTGTGACTAAATTTTTGATGGGATTGAATGAGTCTTATGAACAGAATCGTCGTCATATACTGTTGCTTAAACCAATTCAGACGATTGAAGAAATTTTTAATATTGTTACACAAGATGAAACGCATAAGTCTATTAAACCTTCATCCAAGATAGACAATGTTGCTTTTCAGACTACAAGTTCAGCTTAACCAGTAGATACAAAATCATATATTGTAGCATATAATACAATGAAATTGGCTCAGAAACCAGTCTATATGCATTGTGAAAGACATGGCACACAATACATAAGTGTTTCAAGCTTCACGGATTTCCTCCATGATACAAAGCTAATGGTGCATCTTCACGCTACAAGAATTATTACCAATAAAAGTTGCAACATATTGGTCCAAGGATGTCATATCCTACATTTATGAAACACGCTAATGTTATTGTTAATTTCTCACATGAGTCAATCATGCTCAATATATGCAGTATCAATCTCATCCTCCTTCTTATCCTTATATAATGGCACCTACGTTACTACTAGTGGGAATAACATTACTCTCAAGGAATTCACTTCTCATCAAATTCAGAGTCTTATATCTCAGTTTGATACTCAAATTCGAGCTCAAGAGAATCTGATTCCTTCCCCCACGTGTTTTTGCTCCTGCTACTATTACAGAACAAGGTGTTATGGCTTCCACTTCATCTTATGGTATTTTACACTTTCCTACTTCTAACCTTAAATATGCCAATAAAATTCTCACATTTCATAATCTTTGTCTTTCTACTATTCCTTATTTTCTTCCTCAAGATGCATGGATAATTGTCGGTGGATCTTCTAGCCATGTTTGCTCAAATATCTCAATGTTTACAAATCTAACACATATGTCTAGGGTAACCATTTCTTTACCAAATGGTATGAAGGTTCCTATCACACACGGGCACGATTCATATCACTTCTTCATTAACAATGCATCATGTTTTACATGTTCAATATTTTCATTTCAATTTGATTAGTGTTAGTTTCTTATTGTGAACATCTTCATGTGCTGCTCATTTCTTTCCCTCTGTTTGTTTCATTCATAAACTTTCTCGGAGCTTGATGATTGGGAACGATTAGGCCATTCATCTCATATTTTTTTACAAAAGCTTGTTCCTGTTTACGAGCCTTGAAGTCTATTCCATCTGATGAAACTCATTGTTTTGTTTGTCCTCTAGCTAACCATAAAAAACTAGCTTTTGTTTCTCATAGTACATTGTCTCTTGAACCATTTGATTTGATTCATATAGACATTTGGGTTCCTTTTAGTGTTGAGTCTGTAGAAGATTTTTGATATTTCTTAACCTTGGTTGATGATTGTAATCGAACCACTTGGTTTATATGCTAAAGAAAAAGTGATGTTTCAGAAGCTTTCCCTGCTTTTATCAAGTTAGTGCAGACTCAATACTCTTGCATGATTAAAAATTCGTTCTGACAATGCACTTGAATTAGATTTCACTTCATTAGTTAAGGAACATGAAATCTTTCACTATTTCTCATGTGCATATACTCATCATCAAAACTTAGTTGTTAAGAGAAAGCATCAACATCTTTTAAATGTAGCTGACTCATTATTATTTCAATTTAATATCCCTTTGCCTTATTGGAATGATTGCAATTTTACTGTTATTTTCTTGATACGCAGATTACCATCTCCTCTTCTTGACTACAAATCACCATTTGAAAAATTACTAAGTAAGCTTCTTGAGTACAATGCTTTGAAAACGTTGGCTGCTCAACTCTTTCTAAAAATAGAAACAAATTTACAGAATGTTCTAGACCATGTGTTTTCTTAAGATTTCCTTGTGGATATAAGGGTTTAAAGGTCTTAGAGTTAGAATCTCATTCTATACAAATATAAAGAAATGTTGTTTTTATGAGACAAATTTTCCATTCAAAATTAGTGCATTTGTTTCCAAAATCTTTGCCATTGGAAAAGAATGTTGTAGGGTGTAAATGAGTGTTTACCATAAAATATAAGTCTGATGGAACAATTGAGCGTTATAAGCCTCGATTAGTAGCTCAAGGATTCACACAACAAGAGGGGATGAACTACTTGGATACATTTTCCCCGGTCGAAAAATTAACGAGTGTTAAGCTTCTTTTGGCTTTGGTTCACCAAAAGGATGGCACGTAATCCAAATAGGTGTTTCTAATGGCTTGTTTTCATGGAGACCTTGATGACGAAATCTTCATGAGCTTACCTCAAGGAAATACTCCTCCAAATGGCATGGCTTTGCCTCCTAATCTAGTATGTCGCCTGAGAAAGTTGCTTTATGGTTTTAAACAAGAAATTCGTCAATGGTACAAAAGATATTCTTATGTTCTTTTGGGTGCTAAATTTGTTCAATCTATAGCACACAACACTCTCTATGTACAAGCTACTTCAAACTCATTCATTGTTTTACTGGTGTACATTGATGACATTATGATTGCCAGCAACATCATGAAAGCTATTATGAATTTTCAGGCACTTCTGCATTCTGAATTCAAGATAAAGGATCAAGGCAATGCTTAGTTCTTACTTGGATTAGAGATTGCTCGTTCATGTGATGGTATATTTGTCTATCAAAGGAAATATGTTTTAAACCTCTTAGAAGATTCAGGATTGCTGGGCTGTAAGCCAAGTTCTATTCCTATGGATCCTACTCTTCATCTGACCAAGGATCTTGGTACTACTCTACCTAAGCCAAAGAAATATCATGAATTGATTCGTCTACTTATTTATCTCTATATCACCAAACCTGATATCACATTTTCTGTTCACCAGTTCAGTTAATTTCTTTTTGATCCTACGGATATTCATATGCATGCAGATCATAAAGTTCTGAGGTACATCAAACGTAATCATGGTCAAGGTTTGATGTATGCTTCTACATCTAAAATTTTTTTAATGGCTTTGATGATTCTGATTGGGATACTTGCAAAGATACTTGACGCTCTGTGACAGGCTTATGTGTCTATTTGGATACATCTCTTATCTCATGGAAGTCCAAGAAACCTTATGTCGTCAATAGAAGCAGCACTGAAGCAGATTACATGAGTTTAGCTCTAGCAACATGTGAGCTTATTTTGTTACGAAGTTACTTCATTATCTACATGTTCGAATGATCTCTCTGGCAAAGCTCTTTTGTAATAACAAATCAGCTATCCATATTGCCACAAAAATTTTCTTTAATGAAAGGACGAAATATATAGAGATAAATTATCATTCGGTTTGAGATCAAATCAAGGTAGGTCATCTCAAGTGTCTTTATGTATCCACGGGCAATCAGTTGACTGATATTCTAACATAACCACAACAACCGGAACCATTTCATTCTTTTCTTGAACGTATGTCACTTTCAAGTCTTTATCTTCGTGATGTATCAAGCTAAATACTTGAGGGTGGTGTATTATATATGATTATCTTGGTTAGTTTTGGTTAAAGCCGGTTTAGTATGATGGAGTTTCCTTATGCTAAGTCATACGTATATATTCAATTTGTGCAATTACATTCTTGATTAATGTGAATAGCAACATTTTTCTCAACTTCATGATTCAACTCCATTAATGATTCATAGTTAATAAATATATCAATGTAAATGGCCAATTAAAGTTTTTTATACAATAATTTAGATTTCACGTGTTTCTAGCAGGACGGAGTGTTTGTAACTGAACTCAAAATTGACCCCGGTCTAGATCTAATTCAGTTCTAGAACAATACCGAATGAAACTTAAGTCTAAATATTTTGGTTACCGAATAATATTCAATTTGATCTGAACCAAAACCCGAACTAGTACTCAAAAATACTCGAAATTAACTAAACTATTAATCTTTTTTACCAAATTTTGAATAATCTGAATATTTCCGAGTACTTTTGAAGTTGGATAATTTTTATAATGAGGTTTTCAATTTAAGATACATTCAAGTACTTTATTTTCAAAAAAAAAAATTGAATAGTTTTTCTTTCTGTTTTTGGTGATTTCAGATTTTAGGTAAAATCCAATCTAAACTAAACCCAGAAGTAATCAACCAAACCCAAAAATTAAAAATATTCGAATAGAACTTTTGAGTATAGGATGGAAAACCCGACACAAAACCGAGCAGCCCACGCCCATGTAACAGGTAAACCAGAGTTGTGCACAGAAATAGCAAGAACACTCAGAGAAGAAAGGTATGTTCTGAAAACGTTTTTCTCTACTTTATTTCATACGAATGCAGTCCCATATATAGACTGCTCTTGTTACAACTTAATCCCAAAATAATCTCAACTACTTGCTAACAGAGATCCTATAAACTAGGAACTATAGTCTCGTTCAATATAGACTGATACAATAGTCTTATTGACTTATTCAAATGAACTAACGGCTTTCATATCCTCCCATAAACTGAAAGCCCTCTCTTCAGTTTAATCCTCCTTAAAGCATACTCCCAACCTTGACCTTAGCTTCTCGAAGATCTCCAGTTTTACAGCCTTAGTCATGATGTCTGAAACCTGTTCCAGAGTTGTGCAGTACTCGAGCTTGATGACACCCTCATTTACCAATTCTCTAAGGAAGTGATAACGCACACTGATGTGTTTGCTTCTGCCGTGTAGAACTGGATTCTTGGAGAATTTGATTGTAGAGTTGTTATCACATAGGACAAATGTTCCTTCCTTATGAGACAAACCGATTTCCTCCAGTACGTTCCTCTGCCAAACAGCTTGACAGGCACCATAAGCTGCAGGCACAAACTCAGCTTCTGTTGTTGACAAGGTGACAATGGGCTGCTTCTTAGATGCCAATGACACTGCCCATTCTCCCATAAAAAACACATAGCCTGATGTGCTTTTTCGATCACCCATATCTCCTGCATAATCACTATCCACATACCCAAGCAACTTCGATTCTCATCCTCTTTTATATCTGATTCCAAGAGCAGTGGTACCTTGTATATAACTTAGAATTCTTATAGACGCCATGAAGTGTTGATCATTTGGCTCTTCCATGTAGCGGCTAACTAAATTCACTGAGTAGATGAGATCTGGTCTTGTCGCAGTGAGATACCTCAAGCTCCCTATCAGCTGCTTGAATAAGGTTGGATCCACCTTAGTTCCTGCACCCTGTGTTTCTGACCTGGTACCATAGGATTCCTCACCGGATTGCTATCAGCCATACCAAACCTTGTCAAGATGTCCTCTGCATATTTCCTTTGACTAATGAAGACTCCATTTCGATCTTGCACAACCTCCACACCCAGAAAGTAACTCATCTTCCCCAAGTCAGTCATTGCAAATTCCTTTTTCATAGAAGTATTGAACTCGTCCAACATTTCCTTTGAGATTCATATATAGATTAAGTCATCAACATA
Organism: Orychophragmus violaceus; assembly: GCA_030180135.1. Lineage (NCBI taxonomy): Eukaryota > Viridiplantae > Streptophyta > Magnoliopsida > Brassicales > Brassicaceae > Orychophragmus > Orychophragmus violaceus. The sequence goes on from CM058236.1 coordinate 40,069,535, forward strand.
AACACTAACAATCAAGATACCTTCTCCTTATGTCTTCACAAATAATGTGTGTTCACATTAGCACTTCTTGAAGCCTGTTTTGAGAAAGTAACCTTCCAATCTGCTGTACCAAGCCCTTGGGGCCTGTTTTAGGCCATAAAGAGCCTTCCTTAGTTTGTAGACTTTGCTCTCTGCGTCTCTGACCTCAAAACCCTGTGGCTGCTCAACAAACACCTCTTCTTTAAGCTCACCATGTAAGAATGCACTCTTGACATCCAGTTGAAATATCTCCCAACCTTTATGAGCTGCCACAGCTAGTAATGATCTTATGGTATCCCATCTTGCAACAGGAGAAAAGACCTCGTGGAAATCAATACCTTGTGTCTGGTGATATTCTTTTGTTACCAAACGCACCTTGAACTTGTCTACTTCTCTTTTCTCATTATACTTTGTTTTAAAACCCACTTTACTCCTATAACTTTTGCTTCAGCACGAGCTCAACAAGTTCCCAGGTTCGGTTTTCTTCAATAGATTGGATCTCTGCCTCGATGGCTTTTCTCCAGACTTCATGTTGGGCTGCTTCTTCATATTGTTCTGGATCCTCTGCTTCTATGAAAAGCGCAATCACCTCGTCCCCTTCTTATTCTATGACAAGCTTGACTCCATCGACTACATAATCCTTCATCCATACCGGTTTCTGTCCCATTCTTTTCTCAGCAGCATTGGATGTCTCAGTACCAGCTTCATCACAAGCTTGTTCAGCTCTTACACTTCCTTATTGTCCATTCTCTCCACGGCTTCATCAGTTTCTTCTCCTCCTTCATTTAGATTCCCATATGTTGCTTCTTCTGTATCGCTATCCATTCCTTCCCATGCGATTGTCTCATCTTCTTCCTTGTTTTCCCAGTTCCAACATTTGCCTTCATCAAATCTCACGTCCCTACTAATTATAATCTTCCTTGATACAGGGTCATGGAGACGATAGGCCTTGGATTCTCTGCTTACTCCAAACATCACGCATCTTGTGCTCTTCTCATCTAGTTTGAGTCTCTTCTCATAAGGCACCAATGCATAGGCTAGACATCCAAAGACCTTGAGATGACTTACTATAGAAACTTTGAAGTGCTAGAAATGAAGGAATGTGATTCTATAACAGGTTATTTTTCTAAGGTGATGGTAGTTGAGAATGATATGCGCAACCTTGGAGAAGAGATGACAGATGCTAAGATTGTTGAGAAAATCTTACGCACCTTGGTTGAGAAATTCACATACATTGTATGTGCAATTGAGGAATCAAAGGATATAAGGGAGCTGCTGGTAGACAAGTTGCAGAGCTCTCTATTGGTTCATGAGCAGATTATGAACAAGAAGAATGAAGAAGAACATGCCCTCAAGATGGAAATCTTCAGGCCACAGAGTGGTAGAGGAAGAGGAGGCTACCAAAGTAGAGGCCGTGGAGGAAGGGGCAAATGCCACAAGTTAGGAAATTTCAAATATGAATGTCCTAGCTGGGAAAGAGGAGCCAACTACGCAGAAGAAGAAGAAGAAGAAGAAGAAGAAGAAGAAGAAGAAGAAGAAGAAGAAGAAGAAGAAGAAGAAGAAGAAGAAGAAGAAGGAGAAGGAGAAGAAGAAGGAGAAGGAGAATAAGAAGGAGAAGAAGAAGAAGAAGAAGAAGAAGAAGAAGAAGAAGAAGAAGAAGAAGAAGAAGAAGAAGAAGAAGAAGAAGAAGAAGAAGAAGAAGAAGAAGAAGAAGAAGAAATGAATGTCCTAGCTGGGAAAGAGGAGCCAACTACGCAGAAGAAGAAGCAGAAGAAGAAGAAGAAGAAGAAGAAGAAGAAGAGCTGGTCCTTATGGCATTTGTTGACGTGATAAAAGGTGAAGATGAGCATGTGTGGTTCCTGGATTATGGATGTAGTAATCACATGTGTGGTTCAAATACTTGGTTCATGGAGCTAGATGAGACCTTTCGCCAGAACGTACGAATCGGTAGAACGTACGACTCGGTGATGATCGAAGATTGGTTGTAGAAGGAAGAGGCGACTTGAGACTCAACATCAAAGGAGTTACTCAGATCATCACATCAGTCTACTATGTCCCAGGTCTGAAGAACAATTTACTGAGCGTGGGACAGCTGCAACAAAAAGGCTTAAGGATCATTATCGAAAATGATCTATGCGAAGTGTGGCATAAAAGGCAGAGGAAGTTAGTGATGCAGTCATCTATGTCAAAGAACATAATGTTCATAATTTTGGCAAGCGTAGATTAAGGAAAGGAAAAGGAGCAGCCAAATTGTCTGCAAGTTACCAATGAAGGCACAAATGATCTGTGGCACTGAAGATATGGCCATTTGAGCAACAATGGACTGAAACTGCTGGTTGAAAAGAACATGGTGGAAGGTTTGGATCATGTGAAATGCAGTGAGGCTATATGTGAGATATGCATGAAGGGAAAGCAGAACAGGGAAAACATTCTCAAAAGGAGTACATGGAGAGCTAGAAGAGGCTTGGAGTTGGTCCACACTGATCTCTGTGGACCAATTACACATGTATATGATGGTGGAAAGCGATACATATTGAACTTCATCGATGACTACAGTAGAAAATGCTGGACCTACTTCTTAGCAGCAAAATCTGATGCGTTCAAGATGTTCAAGGAGTTCAAAGCAGAAGTGGAAAGCGAATTGGGAGAGCCATTGGTGTGTCTAAGATCAGACAGAGGTAGAGAATATAACTCCAATGAGTTTCAAGAATACTGCAGAGATAAGGGTATCAAAAGGCAGCTTACTGCAGCTTATACTCCACAGCAAAACTGCATAACTGAAAGGAAGAATAGAAGCTTGATGAATATGACCAGATGTATGCTGATGGGGATGGAAGTGCCAAAGAAATTTTAGGCAGAAGCTGCTCAGTATGCGGTTTACATCTTGAATAGAAGTCCAGCTACTGCATAAGGAGATGTTACACTAAGAGAAAAGTGGAGCAAGAAGAAGCCTAGAGTAAGTCATCTCAAGGTCTTTGGATGTCCAGCCTATGCATTGGTGCCTTATGAGAAGAGACTCAAACTAGATGAGAAGAGCACAAGATGCGTGATGTTTGGAGTAAGCAGAGAATCCAAGGCCTATCCTCTCTATGACCTTGTATCAAGGAAGATGATAATCAGTAGGGACGTGAGATTTGATGAAGGCAAAGGTTGGAACTGGGAAAACAAAGAAGAAGATGAGACAATCGCATGGGAAGTTATGGATAACGATATAAAAGAAGCAACAGATGGGAATCTAAACGAATGAGGAGGAGAAACTGATGAAGCTCGTGGAGAGAATAGACAAGAAGGAAGTGTAAGAGCTGAACAAGTTGGTGATGAAGCTGGTACTGAGACATCCAATGCTGCTGAGAAAAGAATGCGACAGAAACCGGTATGGATGAACGATTATGTAGTCGATGGAGTCAAGCTTGTCATAGAAGAAGAAGAAGGGGACGAGGTGATTGCGCTTTTCATAGCAGCAGAGGATCCAGAACAGTATGAAGAAGCAGCCCAGCATGAAGTCTGGAAAAAGCCATGGAGGCAGAGATCCAATCTGTTATAGAATCACCTTCCTTCATTTCTAGCACTTCAAAGTTTCTTCTGAGTCTCTGGAGTTGAGCACTCTGAACTCTCTTGTTCCCTTGAAACTTTGTCGGCATTGAATCCCAGATATCCTTAGATGTATCTTTGTTGGCGATTGTCTTGAGAATTACCTTGTCGATCGAGGTGAACATGTAATTCTTTACCTTGAGATCCTTCAGCTTTCGTTCCGCAAGTTCTATCCTCTGCGGTTCTGTTTGGATCACGTTTCTTTCTGCCTGAGGGATTCCTTCTTCAATCAGCTCCCACCATTCCTTCGATCTAATCAAGTTTTCCATCAGCATTGTCCAATACTCGTAGTCGCCATCAAACTTGGGTATACTCAGTCTTGTTTCCTTCTCACTCATCTTCCTCACCAAGAACTTTACAACCTCTGATGCCACTTGTAACAGGTAAACCAGAGTTGTGCACAGAAATAGCAAGAACACTCAAAAAAGAAAGGTATGTTCTGAAAACGTTTTTCTCTATACTTTATTTCATACGAACGCATTCCCATATATAAACTGCTCTTGTTACAATTTAATCCCAAAATAATCTCAACTACTTGCTAACAGAGATCCTATAAACTAAGAACTATAGACTCGTTCAATACAGACTGATACAATAGTCTTATTGACTTATTCAAATGAACTAACGGCTAACAGCCCACCCCTAATCTCCAGTGTAACTTTGCAAAATCATTGTTAAAAGCTTCTCTCAAAATAAAATGGGAAGCCGAGAAAATCAAGGTTTGTTTTGATGTTGGTATTGGTAACATGATAATGTGATTCATGATTAAACAGTAGAAAAAAGTAAAAAGTCAATAACTTTTTCAAGTGTGATACAAGGTCGTCATATCGCCACTGTAATCTTGCTCTTCCTCCATGCCCAATAGTTAGCTCTTATAGGATCTACACGACCGAGAATAGTACACACCAAATTGGCCAAGTTAGTATCTGGTTCTTCACTAGCTAGAGCTTTCACCGAGTCTCTATGCTCGTTGGTTGGTCTCAATCCGTCGCATAGAAGATCCAAAAGGGTGCTCAAAGCGAATCCATGGAAGCAATCCGTGCGCGAGAGAACTCTCAAACAGAGTGAGGAAACATTTGGATCACTAATCCAGGACTCTGTGTCGTCTTTGTAAAGAGCTTTCAGGTATCTCCATGAGCTCTCGTTTGCGGGATTAGCTAAAATAGCTTTGATTGTGTAGCTTACTTCAGATTCTCGCATGGCTTTTAGGCCTCCCAACGAAGGAGATCTAGTAATAACGTAATACCTCTGCCAGATGTTTAGAGTAAAGTTAGTCAATGATAAATATAGGAGACAGAATCTATGAATCTCATATTTACTTGATTCCACGCGGAATTGTTAAAGACGTCAGCATCAAGGAGCTCGTGACAGTAATCAAGCTCATTTTCCCATCCTCCTAACGCTTGTAGTGCCCACTGCAGATTGTTTCACAAACATCAGGGAAAAAGGATAACACACATAAAGTGAACAAGGTTTGAGATCACAAACCTGCCTATGTGACCAAGCATGATAATGTTTGGCATCAAGTGAAAGTACCCTCCGAGTAAAGTCTAGTTCCTTCCCTGCAACATCAGGACCAAGTTTTTCTGCAACCAATCGCCGATGATGCCTAGAACAAGGGGAAAAATTAGAGCAAAACAATTGATTATCACAAATCAAAAGCAAACAACAAAGAGTTAACTCTGTTTAAGGGCAGCAGAGATGTTGACACTATGGGCTTAACAATGTGTAAAAGAACAAACTTTCATCTCAAATTTAAAAACTTAATGATTCCCACGAAAGCATATAGTAAACAAATACAGTTCTGGTTTCCGGTTTCAAAACTATTCAGTAGTCAATTTAGCAGTACAAACAAACACTACTCATAGATAAAAGGAAAAACTTTCAGGAAAAACCAAAGAGACAAAAAAAAAAAGTATCAAGTTTTACCACAATTGGTAGTTCTTAGAGTTATCCTCAGCAATGCTTTCAATGAAGTTGAGTTCTTCATACAAGTCGTGATTAAGCTCCTCGAGTACTAAGCGCCTGAAATGCCACACCTTCAAAAGGAAAAACAACATCCTTAGATTATATGAATTTCTACAATCAAATCCATTCTTTAAAACAGTAATAGAGCTCAGAAGAATCATTACTGTGTAGTTCCCGGAGTTTAAGCGGAGAGCTTCTTCAGTGAGTCGTAGTGCGCGGGGAGAGCGCTCATCGGCGAGGTAAATCGCGCGGAAGTAATCCATAGTCTCGCGGAAGTCATCCTTGTAAGCGATCGGAACCACCGGATTCGGACCATCGTTCTGAATCAACGGAACCACGTCCGACCACTCCGCCCGCTCGCTCAGTGGCACGGTCTCGTCGAAATCCATGTTACCTCCCTCTTCTCACTACTCAGGACTCGATCGAAACACCACTCTGAGTCTTCTGCAAAACGATTCAAATTTCAACACTTTAGCCTCAATCGGTCGTCACAAATTAAGGTTCCGACTTGGATATAGAGAAGGGTAATTTAGGGAAAGTTTCTACAATTTGACAAAAAAAGGAAAGTTTCTACAATAGAAATTAGGGTTTATCAATCATTTTAAGGATCCGAAGACAAGTAATTGAAGAAGGACACAAACCTTAGACATACGAAAGCAATAAAGATAGATCACAATCTCCGGAGGGGGGGGAGGAGGGGGTTGGATGCCCTAGTGACTAAAGTTCTCAAAAACTTTTTTAAAATTTTTTGATTTTTTAATATTAACAACATAATCACTTTTATTTTTAACCTTAACATTTAAAAAAAAAATCAAACTTGTTGTGAATAAAAAAGAGATAGAAGAATTGGTGATATTTATTCCAATGAATGAAGGCTCCTTTATATAGGAGTACAAGAACTTGGAGACCAAGTAAAACCTAGTGTACAAGTAATTCTAGAAGCTACTACGAGATGGGCCTTATAATGGGCATCCATCTTATTATTCATAACACTCCTCCTTGGATGTCCATTATAATGGAATGGTTTGTAATGCGTTTAAGATGTTGCCTCATTAAAAACCTTATCAGGAAAACCCAATGGGAAAAACCATGGTTAAGGGAAAAAGAGTGCAACACGCAATTACTCCCCCTCATGAGTACACATGTCGAGATCTTTGAGACGCCGTAACCCGATATGATGAACTAACTTCTTGAAAGTATAAGTAGATAGCGCCTTTGTAAATAAGTCAGCCAAATTATCGCTCGAACGGATCTGTAGAACATGTATATCGCCGCTCTTCTGTAGATCGTGTGTGAAGAAGAATTTTGGTAGAATGTGCTTTGTTCTATCACCTTTAATGTATCCGTCTTTGAGTTGTGCGATGCATGCTGCATTGTCTTCATACATAATTGTTGGAGCTTCTTTCCCTACAGAAATACCACAATCTTCTTGTATATGATGAACGACAGATCTTAACCATACACATTCACGACTAGCTTCATGGATGGCTAAAATATCTGCATGGTTAAAAGAAGTGGCAGTGAGAGTTTACTTCATAGATCGCCAAGAAATGGCAGTACCTCCACAAGTGAACACATATCCTATTTGCGATTTAGCAGTATGGGGATCGGATAAGTATCCTGCTTCTTGGAGGTAACGAAGATATGCTTAATCCCATTCCAATGCCTTTGAGTTGGGCATAAGCTAAACCTTGCTAACAAATTCACCGAAAATGATATATCTGGTCTTGTGTGACTAGCAAGGTACATTAATGCTCATATTGCACTTAAGTTTGGTACTTCAGTGCCAAGAACTTCTTCGTTGTTTTCTCGAGGATGGAATGGATCCTTTGACACATCAAGTGATCTTACAACCATTGGACTACTCAAGGGGTGTGCTTTATCCATATAGAACTTTTTGAGCACATTTTCTGTGTATGTTTCTTGATGTACTAGAATTATATTCTTTACATGTTCAATTTGTAGTCTCAAACAAAATTTTGTTTTCCCAAGATCTTTCATCTCAATTCTTTCTTCAAATACTCTACTTGTGTCTGGAATCTCTGCAGGAGTTCCAATAATATTTAAATCATCAACATATACTGCAATTATCACAAATCCTTTCTCAAATCTCTTTATAAAGATGCATGGACTAACACGGTCATTCTTGTAGTCTTCTCTTAACAAGTACTCACTAAAGCAATTATACCACATACGCCCTAACTGTTTTAGTCCATAAAGAGATCGATTTATTTTTATGCAGTATTGTTCTCGTGAGTTCGAATTTACTACTTCAGGTAGTTTAAATCCTTATGAGGTTTCCACTTTAAAAACTTATGGAACTTTCACATAAATGTCATTGTCCAATGGCTCTCAATTTGTTTTCTTGTTGCCAGACTAATAAGAAACTTTAAAGTAATTGCTTCAACCACATGATAATAGTTTCTCTATAATTCACTCTAGGTCTTTGTGAACCCTTTGCGCAACTACTGCTTTACATCTCACAGTTTCATCATCTCATATATTCTTTCATATAAATACCTATATATGTGCCACTGGTATTACACTATCAGGTGTATGGACTACTGGTCATAATACTCTTTTCTTTCAAAGAGATTTTAACTTTGCATTTATTGTGTCTTTCCCTTTTGGCCAATCATTCCTTTGTGTACACTTTTCAATAGATATATTTGATCCTCATTTTCATCAACTGCTACATTGCATGCATAATTATTAACGACGTCGATTTGATATCGGTTTCATATTGTTCCATACATGACATAGCTATTTGAGATTTCTTTATTATCAGGTACCTGAATTTCTTTCTTGTCATGTTTACATCCTCTTCTTGAGATCCTTAATATCATTCCTCGGTCTTGCCATTCCCATTCATGCTCCTTTTCTTTTCCGAGGATTATTATTTTAGAACCGATATGTCTATCACGCTTCATGCGCTTTTTAGACTCACTAGCAGTTTGATATTGTCCTTCTAGGACATCCATTTTAAATGGAGCATTTACAGCTGGTACATGTGACTTTGTCACTTTATTAGGTCATCAAAAGTGTCTGGCAACCGACTTACTAATCTTTATAACTGAATTATCTTTTGTACTTCTTTCATATCATTTGGACTTTTAATTCACATCTTAGTCCGAGGATCAATAATAATTCAACTCATTTCCTTTTCCAGCTGTTTATTTTCTCCCCCTAATGTTGGATAGAGTTACTCATTAAAAGAGTCTCTAAATAAATCTTATAGATTTTATCTTCAATGGAGATCCATATCCAACATATATTCATAACCTTCTTTAAGGTCCCATATTTTAGCTTTGTGGTGGATATACCATAATATACCACTTATCCAATTTCTAGATGTGGATCTTTGGTTCCTGATCCAAAACCAATTTGATGGGGAGAGCTATTTTACTTTTTGGCTATATGCGAATCAATGCTGCTCAGTTTCACCAGTATTACCAATTAGTCTCGCACACTTTAAGTTGCAGATTTATGACAAGGATACATACATACGACAATCTTATCGATGTGTTAATATATAAACATATGGTGGATGATCAGTCCACCAGTGGGTGATCAAGCCCACAAACATTTCCTTGTATACTTTCCATAAATTAAATAGATTCCAAATCTATTTTGGCTGGTGAAATCGTTTTATCGTATTGCCTTGTGAGCAAGCAGCATATAACAGATCATTCGTAAGAATCTCTGGTTCTTCAACGAATGCTGCATCATTACAAAACCGGGATGGCATAACCGGTTTGCCAAAAATTAAACTTTCAATAAACTTCTGGTTTACTATAACATTTATCTTCATTTTAATAATCTGTGTGTAGTAGTGTAGTACAATTCAATAGATAATGCATGTATTTTCTCCAAAATACATTTATTGCCTCGGGTATTACTTCTGTTGAAGGCATTCAACATTTCCCTTATTGTCTCAACATGATTAAATTTAAAATCCCTTTGGATTTCTTTATAAATGATTCATCAAGTCTATTTTCAGTGTGAACATAATCTTCAGGATGTTCCACTTAGTACTTAGAATGGATGTGGGATTCTCTAGTTCTCCCCCTCGAGATAGTAACACTCCAGGTTCATCTATCTCGAATTGAATCCCACGAAATCAACAACATACCCAACTTAGGTCATGTGTATCTTAGATTCTTTTGACCTTTGAGACTTGGGAAAATATAACGCATTAATGATTTCAAATTGCGTTCCCATAGGAAATTCGCTCTTCTAGAGCTGTCAATAATCTTTATAAAACCTGACATTGTACTCACACAAATTTCTTTCATCATCACATATTGCTACCATCATTATTTTCTCACTTCTGGTGAGGATATGATTTCTTGAAAGAAACTCATTGGGGCTCGACCTTGACCATATCCATATTCATATCCACATATACGTCTACAACTACTTATATAGCTACTCCTCAGGTATTGTCATTACTGTGGTACTTTTCTTTTTCAAAATAAAATAAAATATAAACTCATAGTACGTCACAAACACTTTTCATGATATTGTGTCTCCAGAACAACAATATTTGCATGAAAGATAGAGCATGATTTCTATAACATCTCTATATGAGTACTTATTCACAGACTTAAAGTCTTATAATCTTATATTAACCAATCAAGATGAGTTTATGACTATATCACATTCTGGTGATCATATATTTCTTTCGCATTAATGTTCCAAAGAACATATGGATATTTTACGTCAAGCCACCAATATCCAAAACCTCATGAAATTTGATGGCAAAACAATATTATCATGAACTTTAAACTTATAATCAAACTACACATGCTACGAGATATTTGTTTGGAGTTGATATACAAGTTAGCAAAAAGGAAAAATAGAAACTTAAATATTTTCCTTCCCAAAACAAAAGAGAATATATTGATATTTAAAAATAGAACCTTAAATATTTTCCTTAAATCAGAATCTAAAATTTCGGAAACAATTAAAACAAAAGGGAATATAGTAATATTTTAAAAATAGAAGGTTAAATCTTTTCAGAATCTTTTCGGTGTAAGAAAATAGGAAGAGAGACTATCGTGCTGATAACGTGTTGTGAATAAAAGAGAGATAGAAGAATTGGTGATATTTATTCCAATGAATGAAGGCTCCTTTATATAGGAGTACAAGAACTTGGAGACCAAGTAAAACCTAGTGTACAAGTAATTCCAGAAGCTACTACGAGATGGGCCTTATAATGGGCATCCATCTTATTATTCATAAAAAACTCAATTTAATTCTACTTATGTTTTTTTTGGGTCAAATTCTACTTATGTTAAACCAACTAACCGACTCATTTAATGAATCTTCATCTAAATCAACATAATTTCCCTCAAGGATCAAATTTTCCACTGCTCGTTGATTCAAAGTTAAAGTCTGAAAAGCGCTTAACAAAATAATATTAATTTATTCTTTTTTTTTGTCAACAAGAGAAAACAAATGAAACCTATTTCTCACTAATCCAGCTTGGTGGCTCCGGTCCAACGTGGATTGAATATGACGGTCTTAGACGAGCACTCCGTGCTAGTCTGTCTGCCACCATGTTTTTTGTGCGCGGTATATGGATGAGTTCGAAAGTTGTGAAAAACTCCTTTCTTGCTTGGAACTCGTCTAAGTGAATCGAGAAAGCTGGCCATTCGTCTGGTTCCGACACTATCTTCACCAATTCTGAACAGTCTGTTGCAAATGTGATGTGCTCGGATATTGATTAATTTATTCAATATTTTCAATTCAGGCAAATGAAAAAAGTCTGTAAAATTAATAAGCTATTATTATTTACAATCCAAACTAGGATAATCGGATCTAACCTATTTTAATTTAGTCGGATCGGGTTATTTACAATCCAAAATCGAACCCGATTATTCATAATCCCCCTCCATTTTATTCACGATCAAAAGCAAACCTTAAAATCGTCAAGTCCTCACGGTTCCACCATTTCATACCCTTCAATCGAATCAAAATCGAGCTCAAAATTAAGCTCAAAATCGTATAAAAACGACATTGTCATGGCACCAAAAACAAGGAATCCGACTTTGCAAACACATTCAAAGAGGAAAGAGGAAGAATCGAATCGTGTATAAGAGGAAGTGGAAAAAGAAATCGAGTACGAAGTCGAATTGGAAAAGAAATATGAGGAAGTCGAGCACAAAGTCAGCTTGGAAAAGAAGTCTAAGGAAGGTTCCGGTGACGAGGAAGAGAATGAGGAAGATTTTAGGAAGAGGATAACGAAGAGGAAGTTTCGAGGGTGAGTCGTACGGGTCCGAGTCATGAAGAAAGAGAAGAGGAACGAATCGGTGAGGAACAAACAGTTGATTCTGAAGAAACCAAGACGGTATGTATTTCTTAGATTTCTTCTAAATCTTGGAAGTAAAACTTAATATAACTTTATTTTGGAACTGTGAAAATCAAATGATAACTTAGTAAAGCTTGTATGATTACCAGAACATTGAATTTTAGAGGACATGATTGATATCTGAGTTATATTGTCATTCTTATCCAAACTATTTTAATAGACTTGGTGGTTTATTGTTTGTTACAAAATATTTTGGAATGAAAATTGTTACATATGAAGAAGTTGAGAAGATGTTCCGAACACTGAAAGGGAAACGAAAGCATTCTCATGATTCTTTGAAGATGTCAGTCTTGTACTTCTTATCCAGCGTGATCATTGGGAAGAAGAAGACATGAAATGGAGCACCTTCTCTAGAGAGTTTCTTCCTCAGAGCCGTAAAGGATTTTGACATGTGCAAAACGTTTCCGTGGGGCGTTTTTCATTTGAATAGAATATCAAAGACATCTTGCACTTCATGGACCATTCTTGAGGAGTGGTGCAGTCATCATGTGTATTTCCTGGTTGTATTGTTCCTTTGGAGGTAACAACATTCGTCTACTAGTTTTTAATTGTTTTTAGTTGTCTAATTTGGTACGAAGTTAACTGTGTGAATTATCTTGTGTTTTAGCTTCTGGTATTTGAGACTATTCCAATTCTGAGGAAATATTTCCAAGAAAATGTTCAAGGTGCAAAGGATGAGTGTCCGCGTATGAGCAAGATGAGGTACAAAACTATTGGTACGAGAGGTTTTAGTATTTCAGAAAGACATGATAAACTTGGCACAATGAAGGTTAATAACAAATTACATATCATACTTATTATTCATGTATAACTGGGGTTATTTTTAAATTCTATTTTCTTACATTTGCAGAAGATTCAAAGTGTCTTGAAGCCATCTCTCATTGAGCTAGATCTTTTAAGGAGAAAATTAGATGTTGATACTAGACCAGCTATGGAATCATATGTGGTGATGGACTAGGTGATTTAGATGGTGGTGTAGTAGGTGTCGAAGGTGGCGGTGTGAAAGAGACTGAAGAGAAAGGTAAAAAGAGTGATGATCAAGAGGGTGAGCGTGATGCTCTAGACGAGGAGATTGTGGAGGAAGGTAAAGATGGTGATGATTTAGAGAGTTTTTATGGTGGGGATGGTCTAGAGAACTTGGGAGAAGCAGAAGGTAAAGATGTTGGTGCTAAGAAAGAGAGGAAGTGAGAAGAAGGAGAAGAAAGGATCCAAGAAGAAAGATGAAAGAAAGGGAACAAAGAGAGTAGTAGAAACAAATGAAAATCTCCTAAAAAAGGGTGAAGGTTACAAAAAGGAGAATAAAGGGGCTATAATCATGCATAGGAGTCCCGTGATTACGAGAGGGAAGAATGTGGAAACCAACCCAACTACAACTACCACTTCCTTGTTATACCATCCTGATTACATCATGCAATTACTTAAATAATATGAAAATAAAACAACCAAGAAGAAGACCAAGTGCAGCAGCCACCACGATCTTAATCTCCCAACCAAAAATCAAAGTTTCACTCTTCGCACCGATCTTCTCGAGGTTTTCCACCTTCTCTTTCAGCTGCCCGATTTTGTCATGGGCGTGTTGAATATCATCAGTGCTGAGGATTATTTTCTTCTCGCATATTTCAGAAAAACACCTTTCAAAGTCACCAAATCCTCGGTGACTGCCTCATCCCACCACTTTCAAATATGATACTCTCCATCATTAATATTTGATTAGGTATAGAACCTTCTTCCCAGATTCAATTCTGACCGAGAATTGTCAATCAATGCCTTACGCCCGCAGTAAAAATAATCTCGGAATTCCCTGTTCAAGTTCATAAGGTAGAGCTAACTAATTCCAATCACTAGAACTAGACATCAAAGGTTAGCTATAGTTTTAACGACCCATCTCTGTCAAATATAACAGGAAAATTGGACATCAACATTCATATCACAAACAACGAAATCGCATATAGAAATCGAAAAAGAAAGGGAAACGAAAATACGAAACCGAAAATACGACATCAGACAGAGAGAAGAGATGAAGAGAAGAGATAGAACCTAGAGAGAGAGAGAGAGAGAGAGAGAGAGAGAGAGAGAGAGAGAGAGAGAGAGAGAGAGAGAGAGAGAGAGAGAGAGAGAGAGATTTGGGTGATTAATGGGGAGGTTTATGAAAATTTTGGTAAATCACAATTTTTGAAAATTTGGGAAGGAACGAAACTTTTGATTTTAAGCTTTGGAGAGAATCAATTAAAAAAAAATGATTGTTTTACCAAGTTTCCAGTTCTAGTAATTTGTTTAGAATTATACTTCTGTTAATTTTCAATTTTATTGGTTATACTGTGATCTTAATTTAAAATTTTGGATTATACCAATGATTTTTGGCTAATTAAGTTCATTATCAATATATTCATACAATAATATATAGAATAAACATTATTTATTATTTTTGAAAATCTAGGTGGTTAATATTAACAAATAACTCTTAAAAATGTATAGTATTTTATTGTCAGTATCGAATTTTACAACAAATATCTTTTAAAATTATATAAATATTCAATTTCTTAAACAATAGTTATCTCAGTTTATCTTTTGTATTGTATTGTAATTGTCATATTTTCCATTTTTATAAGAAAATTGAATCTTGCAAACTAATCATCGTAGTTGTACCAAGTCTTACATAGTTCTACAATTGTAGTTTTGCCTAGTTTTTTCAAAGTTACATAGACACAAACGAATGCAAAGTTTTAGAAATACAAACACAAACTAATTTTGGCACATATCTTCTTGGCTCTCACTCTCGCACTGGAATCAGCTTTCTAAGTTTATGTTTGTCACTCTCTTGCTCTTCCTCTGTCATTTCCGAACCGACGAAAATCTAGTTTCTTAAATTATTCTCTTTCTCTTCGTATAGTTTGGAGGTAAAGCACACACTGTTTTGATATCTTTCGGAACAATCTACTCAGACATATGCAGAACTGGAAACAAATTTCTTTGAATAAGCCAAAGCCCACGACTCTACCATGTATTAATGCGAGCACAAACCATACAAATCCTTAAAGTCGGTTGGCCTAATTTCTTGCTCTAATAATTTAATCGTAGCGGCTATTTCATGGACACATGGGTACCTGTCTATATCAAAGAACTTATAGCTGCATGTTTTATGTCTCAAATCCACCACATAAGTAATTCCGTCGTTTTCAATGACACAAGCTCGAATGTTTAAAGCTCAACCGCCGTATATTTGGACGCAATCACACATATATCGTTCAATTCATTCTCCACAAGAGGCATTAATTTTCGTGTGTTCGATCCAGTAACATATTTTTTTCCTATGATTGTTAAACTACTCAGCCAATTTTCAACAATTACATTGTTCATATGTGTTGGTACTGGATTTCCCTCTAGGAAATCCGGCCCATTAACAGACAAGACAGAAGCCCGTAATTACGAGCCCATTCCAGAATCGAAGACAAATAAGAAAGCCGACTCCTTTGATGGGCCCAGGCGAAACAAACGCCCTGGCAAGGCCCGGACGATGCCGAAGACAATCGAGCTCGAGCTCGGCAGAAGATAACGTGGAGATAGAGCAACTCGGTCTTCGCCAGTTCAACCGATCCGCACAAATCTCGGAGATTGTTACGACGACGAGGCCAAAATATCGGGACGAAGAGGTCAGAGTCGAGACTATTTAAGAAGAGAAGTGGCGACTCGTTAAAGATATTCCAACCTAGACTAAGAACACTTCGATTAGATAGCTCGATCTCATACTTTGTACTCTCTTCTCGATTGTGTTTGTTCTATCTCGACGATCAATCTCAATAAAGTCTTTGATTCATAGGAAACTATACCATTTCTATATCCTAAAGTCCAAATCCACGAATACAAATTCTTAGTGTGAATCCTGGATCTCACATTTGGCGCCGAATGTGGGGACATTCTATAGCCTTTCCTATCTTAAGAATCAGATCCTAGATCCGATAGATCGAGATGAATCCCGACCAAACTGGCTCTCCCAGCGCCACACCACCAGTTGACCTCCCTCAAACGGTCGAAAACATTCCTCGGGACACCACCGGGGTAAGAAACATGGGTCAGACCGACGGTGTATTGACGAGCTCTGCCTCAGTCTCCACGACCTCGGCACCAGCCGGCTCCGTCGCTCAAACAATCGCGACGAGCCAGACTCCGACAAATGTTTTGTCAGGAACTAATGATCCGAGCAGAAACTGGGTGTGGATGAGAAATGATTCGATACCCACCCCAGGAGGTGGATCTGTAATAACCAGACCTAATTCGCCACTACCTTCTGCTTCACAGAGACAAGGGCCAAGCGATCTTGCCGAGATCCGTTCGATGCTAAGCCTGCTGGTAGATCGAACGAGAAACAACGAGGCAAGCGCAAAGGCCCAAGAGATCGCGAACCGTTCTCTGGCAGCGCATCTCGACGAACAATAGCGGCGCCTGAACGCCCGTCTTGAAGAGCTCGCCAGTCAAAACCAAGGGGGCAGACCAACGCGAACTCCCATAAGTCCTCCACCGTGTACCCGCCTGGACTTCTCCCAGGTAGTAACTCCTCCGGGAACGTCGGGAAATTTCGGTAATGCGTCAAATAGCGGCTTCCGCCCTACAATGACCCCTATCGCGACACCGACCCCATTCGGTTCGAGTTCAATGATCACAGATCCAACCGGATCAAGAAACGGGCCACCACCTTTCCCGAATAACTCAAATATCCAACTGAGGTAACTAGGAGGCTCTGCCTTCGCCTCGAGCTTGGGGCTCCTTAACGGATCGAAAACAGTTCAGTTCCGAACGCCCCAGATCGACCAGACAAGGTCGGTCCCACCAATCGATCTCCTCGACCCCATTTTTCCAGAACAAACGTCAGGACAGGCACGAGCCTAGTTCGCACCCGCAGAGGGCGATGAACACGATATGCTTAGACAATACATCGAACAGGCTAAGGCCCAGTTCAACAGTCTGAGCTCGAAAGTTCACATGGCAACGAGCGCGGCTCCTGACATCGATCGAGTGATCGAGGAAACACAACAAACACCGTTCACAGATCGGATCGCGTTTGCAAGAATCCGAGAAATCAAGAAAACTAAGTTTCCGGAATTCTCTGGGAAGTCAGACCCGAAAGCCCACATCAGGGCATTCCGACTAGCGATGGCAAGGGTGTACCTTACCGATGAGGAGAGAGAGCCGGACTTCTGCAGGCTCTTCGCGGAAAACCTATCGGGCTCCGCCCTAGAATGGTTTGCCGGACTGGAAGAAAGGTCCATTGACAATTTCACCCAGTTCATGACGGCTTTCCTCAAACAATACTCCGTTTTCATTGAGGAAAAGACTACTGAGGCAGCCCTATTTGGCGTCTCTAAAAAACCTGACGAAACACTTCGCTCGTACATCGACCGATTTAAGGAAATAAAATCCAAAATCGCGAACCCACGAGACGAGGTAGGCATAGAAGCATTACGACGAGGACTATGGTTCTCAACCAGATTCTGCGAAGAAATAACAGTCCGCGAACCTCAAACGCTCGATGACGCCCTCCATCGCGCATCAGCCTTTGCTCGCCTCGAGGACAAAACCACGGCCCTCAGGGAAAAACACCGAAAAGAAAAGAACCCGTCGGGCTCGCAGAATTCGAACTCGAAAAAGGATTCCCGTAAATCAGGGAACGTCAACGCGGTCGAGAGCCCAAAGAGCTCGAAGAAATTCGAGTTCGACAAGGAAAAATTCTGTGATTTCCACAATAAAAGAGGACACTCGACCGAAGATTGCTATACTCGAGCTAAGGCCGAGGCTCAAAAGCGAGAATCCGAAAGCAAACAAGACTCTGAAGTCGAGGAGGAAACTCTGCCCGACAAAAAGGGAAACAAACAGACCAAGGAGTCGAACTCCAAAAAGCCTTCTCAGAACAAACGGGAACGGTCAAAAGAGCCGGAATCCCCTGAAACACTCCCTCAGGGGTCACGAAAGCGAGTCGAGTTCATCCTCGGCGAGCTCAACCTGAGCGGCACTTCGGGAGGTTCGGCACTATCTCCGCCTCCGGTTCCTGCTAAAAGTTTACGCTCGAGAATCAATCTCCCTCGTCTCTGCGGGGGGGGGGGGGGGGGGGGGGGGGGGGGAGGTGTACGGGATATACCCCCTAAACGAATCGACTTCATCTTCGGTGGCTCCAAGCTTTGCCGCGACTCGGTCAATTCCATCAAAGCTCTTCAAAGAAGAGTCGAGACCGACAGAGGGGGGAAAACCCCAATGTTGGGTCCAGACCACGAAATCATTTTCTACGAAAGCGAGACAAGTAATCTCGACAAACCACACTACGACGCCCTCCTCGTTTGTCTAGTAGTGGGAGAAGTCGAACTCTCAACGATAATGATTGACACAGGAAGTTCGGTAGATGTCCTCTTTTACGACGCGTTCAAAAAGATGGACTTCAACGACTCCGAGATCGTGGAAGAAAAGACACCACTAGTAGGTTTCGCTGGCGAGACGACATACTCGATGGGCTCTGTCTTCGCCCCAGTAATTGCTGGAGGAGTTCGTAGAATGACGGAGTTTGTCATAGTAGATCGGCCAGCTCCCTATAACGCAATCCTAGGTCGACCATGGATATACGACATGAAAGCGGTACCATCGACCTACCACCAATGCGTAAAATTCCCGACTCCCAAAGGGATCAAAACCATTTACGGAAGTCAAAAGATTTCCCGCCATTGCTACATGAACGGATACAAGCAGATCGAGAAATCCCCTGCGTAGCAATTACAGAAAGAGGAGGAGCTCGCCACCATGCAGACAAAAAGGTCGAACGACCCAAGTCAAATAGGACCCCCAAAGGACTTCACGACTCAGGTCTGCATAGACGATGCTCATCCCGAAAGACTCGTTGGCGTCGGAATCGACCTATCAGAGCCAGTCAAAAATGAACTGCTCTCTTTTCTCAAACAGAACGTCGACTCCTTCGCCTGGTCTTCAGCAGACATGAAAGGGATCAATATCGACGTAACAAGCCATGAGCTGAATGTCGACCCAACCTACAAACCGGTAAGACAAAAGCGTCGAAAACTAGGCCATGAGCGGGCCAAAGACGTCAATGATGAGGTCGATCAGTTATTAAAAATCGGATCGATCAGAGAGGTCAAGTACCCCGACTGGCTTGCCAATCCCGTGGTGGTTAAGAAAAAGAACGGAAAGTGGAGGGTCTGTGTAGATTTCACGGATCTCAACAAAGCATGTCCAAGGACATCTTCCCACTCCCGCACATCGACCGACTGGTTGAGGCTACCGCCGGACATCAGCTACTATCTTTTATGGACGCGTTCTCAGGGTACAATCAAATACTAATGAACCCTGAAGATCAAGAAAAGACTTCGTTCATAACTGATTGAGGCACGTACTGCTACAAAGTCATGCCCTTCGGACTAAAAAACGCAGGAGCAACTTACCAGCGCCTCGTCAACAAGATGTTTTCAGGACTCCTGGGCAAAACCATGGAAGTCTACATCGACGATATGCTGGTAAAATCTTCTAGGTACGAGGATCACATCCCCCAACTAAAAGAATGTTTCGCCATTCTCAATAAGTACGGGATGAAACTCAACCCAGCTAAGTGTACTTTCGGGGTTCCCTCAAGAGAATTCCTTGGTTACTTAGTGACCGAAAGAGGGATCGAAGCGAACCCCAAACAGATCGCAAACGTTCATAGAGATGAAATCTCCCAGAACAACGCGAGAAGTCCAGCGCCTAACCGGCAAAATAGCTGCTCTGAACCGCTTCATCTCAAGGTCGACTGATAAATGTCTACCCTTCTATCACTTGCTCAAATCAAACAAAAAGTTCCTCTGGGACGAAAAGTGCGAGGAAGCTTTCACTCAGCTCAAGGCTTACTTAAGCGAACCACCCATACTGGCGAAACCAGTAGAAGGAGAACCCCTTTACCTCTACCTAGCTGTCTCGACGGCAGCAGTAAGTGGAGTCCTGGTTCGCGAGGAACAAAATGAGCAACGGCCGGTATACTACATCAGTAAGACCTTGATCGACGTTGAAACCAGATACCCCGCCATGGAAAAACTCGCCTTAGCGCTAGTAACATCGGCTCAGAAACTCCGACCATACTTTCAATCGCACTCGATCATAGTGATGACCTCTCAGCCACTGAGAACCATCCTTCACAGTCCAAGCCAATCAGGTCGATTGGTCAAATGGGCTATCGAACTTAGCGAGTATGACATTGAATACAAGGCTCGAACGTGCCTGAAAGCACAAGTATTGGCAGATTTCATAATCGAGCTCCCTCCGACTATAGAACTCGATCCGACTTTGGCCCAAAGATGGAAACTCTACGTCGATGGAGCTTCCTCAAGGCAAGGGTCCGGAGTCGGAGTGAAATTAGTCTCCCCAACGGGTGAAGTACTGGAACAATCGTTTAGATTGGGCTTCGCCGCATCGAATAACGAAGCAGAATATGAAGCGTTAATAGCCGGGCTCAGACTCGCGATAGCTATATGAGCCCGGGAGGTAAACGCCTTCAGCGATTCCCAACTGGTCACGAGCCAATATCATGGCGACTACGAGGCCAAAGACGAACGGATGGAAGCATACCTACGGGTAGTCCATACATTAGCCGAACAGATCGAATTCTTCGATCTAACACGAATCCCACGGGGGGAAACCACTGCAGCCGATGCCCTAGCCGCATTAGCATCGACATCAGATCCTAACCTCAAAAGAATCATACCAGTCGAAGGGATAGAAAAACCAAGCATCGACATAACCCTCAAAGCTCTGTCCTTGAAAGAGGACGGGCCCGCTATGAAGGATGACGTCAAGCACAAAGAATGTCCTGGGGACACCAGTAGCGACATCACCTAGATTGATGACAACCTCGATCCTAGAAACGCCGTATACGTCGCGAACGTCCCCGATGGACCAGTTCAAACCACATCCGCTAGTCAGGGACCTGAGCCTAACAACGACTAAGATTGGAGAACTCCGATCATTCGATACATCACAAACGGAGAAGTTCCCGAAGACAAATGGGAGGCGCGGAAACTTAAAACACAGAGTGCAAGGTACTGTGTCACACAAGGAGAGCTCTTTAAAAGGAGCCTCTCCGGACCTTATCTCAAATTCCTTAACAAAAAGCAAGCCCTAGCCGTGATCACACAAACACATGATGGATCCTGTGGAAGCCATTCCGGAGGACGAGCATTGGCCGTGCGAATCAAAATGCAAGGCTACTATTGGCCGACAATGGCCACCGAATGCGAATCTTTCTCCAACAAGTGCGATAAATGCCAAAAGCACGCCCCAATTATCCACCAAGCGTCGGAGAAACTCTCCTCTATCTCATCTCCATATCCATTCATGCGATGGGGAATGGACATTGTGGGACCGCTAGTCGCATCCGGCAAAAAGAAAGCTACACACCTATTGGTGATGACGGACTACTTCACCAAGTGGATTGAAGCAGAGTCATACCAGAAAGTTAAGGACGTTCACGTTAAGGAGTTCGTCTGGCGAAACATCGTTTGCCGACATGGACTACCCCACGAGATCGTCACCGATAACGGATCTCAGTTCATATCAAACACGTTCAAAGAGTTCTGCAGAACTTGGAACATAAAGTTGACTTAATCAACGCCACGCTATCCCCAAGGGAACGGGCTAGCCGAAGCAGCTAACAAAGAAATTATGAACGGTCTCAAGAAAAGGCTCAACGAGTGCAAAACAACCTGGAGTGACGAACTCCCAGCCGTACTCTGGGCCTACCGGACTACCCCCCCCCCCCCCCCCCCCCCCCCCCCCCGCAAATCCACTGGCGAGACTCCCTTCTCGCTGGCTTACGGAATCGAGGCGGTAGTACCAGCCGAAATTCTCGTGTCAAGCATTCACAAGGAAGAATGCCCACGACAAGAGGAACTTAACAACAAGATGATAACTGACGAGCTCGACCTCGTCGACGAAAGAAGGAACCTCGCATTAGCTCGAATCCAGAATTACCAACAAGCCGCAGCTCGCTACTATGATTCCCGAATCAAAACTCGAAGGTTTCAAGTAGGAGAGCTCGTCTTGCGGAAAGTGTTCGACCATAAAAAGGAAGAACACGCTGGAAAATTAGGAGCAAAGTGGGAAGGTCCGTACCAGGTCACCGACGTCGTGAAGGACGGGGTCTACCGACATAAATCGGTAGAAACCCAGAAACCTGAACTACGACCTTGGAACATCATCAACCTCAAAAAGTATTTCCACTAGGAGTACATCCACATAATCGAACTACGAAATGGCTTGATCCCCTTAAAAAGGGTACGTAGGCAGCTCGACTTCGAGCGCAACCACCCCCCAAACACAAAGCTCACGCCGAGCTCAGCAGCTTCTGACGAAGCTGCACCAACTTATCTTTGTGAAATCAAAATAAGTCCCTTAATCCAACACTTCTTTCTGTCTTAAAAGTTAGAGTCATTGCGAAATACCTTGTCATAACATTCCCAAAACGAAAGATATGAAATTATCTCTTCAAAGTCAAAGCGATATGAAATTATCCTCTCCAAGTGACCTGAAATGGCCTCTTCCAAAACCAAGCGATATGAAAGTATCCCTTCCGAGCGACCTGAAATGGCCTCTCCCAAAGTCAAAACGATATGAAATTATCCCTCCCGCGAACCTAAAATTCTCCCGACCTTATACAGCTCGGGAGAACTAGAGGGCTACCCTCTCCTGTTAAACGAAAATGTCGAAGTCAAGGCCACCGATCACACGGAAAGACCTCCGCGCACAACGAACCTTTGTAAGTTTACCCGATTTATCTTTCCCGTTAAACATTAAACTTGTACTGCACATTACGAAGGAACTCGGACTCAAGTACGAACGACCAAGTCGTGAAGGTACTAAAACAGTAAAGTCTATGCTAAGGCATGTAAGACTCAAAAAGAAATTCATTGAAAGGAGGACACAATGTCCTCGATTCCCAACACTAAAACAAAGCCCCCTCGGGCAAATAAATGTTTATTCTGAAAAGAAAGACATATCAAAAAACCCCTTGGGGCAACATCAGAACAATCAAAATTGCTGCGAGCGCGAAGTAGCCTCGTCTCCATCCTCCGCCTGATCGCCGGTAGATGCAACCCCAATCGGGAGATTCGATTCATATCGATCGGGGCGGGAAGCGACCGGTGGCGGAGCATGCGCCAAAATAACCGAGTCACTCGACACGGCCGGCAAGTTCAACTTGCCAACACTAAAATCAGAGACCGCTGCGGCGTTCATCTCTTCCATGGCCGTCCTCTTCTGGTCGGCCAACCTCAGAACTTCCCGAGTCAGGTCAAGCTCGCCGGAAGCAAACTCCGCGATGAGTTCGATATTGGCCAGGGTTTCTTGGAGGTGAATCTCAGTGTTGGTTTCAAGCTTCCGCTTCTCGCTCTTCTCCTTGACCCCTTTAAGGATCTCCAAGTATTCCCCACTCATCTTCTTCCTCGCCTCGTGAGACGCGACCTTTATGTCAAAGTCCCTCCCCGCGAGGACTCTCTCCAGGTCGGTTCGATCTTGGGCAGCTCGCACTGTGGCAACTCGACTCGTTTCTTCGGCGGCCAACGCCCGACTTTCGGCCGCCCGAAGCCTCTGATAAAGGTCCTCCTCACGATTCTCGAGAACCAATAGCCGGGCTTCTATCCCCTCGTACCTAGCCAATTTCCTTTCAAGCTCCTCCTCTCGAGCAAAGGAATCATGCAGCTCTGCGGTCAAAATACGAGCCGATCTCCTAGCGGCCTCGAGCTCATCTACCTGCGATCTCTCACGAAGCTCGCAATCGGACTGGGCCATAAGTCCGTTTGTAGCCTCCAGAAACTGCATAAACACACGAATCTCAAAAATCTTTCTTACAAAAGAAAGGTGAAAACAAGAAACTACGGTCGATACCTTTCCAGTAGCTTCAGCCATCTTGGCATACAAATCGCCAAGGGCCGTTTCCCCGGCAACTGGAAGCTGAGCACCAGCAGGTCCGACACGCCTTGACAAACGGGCCGCGCCCCCGGGCATCCCGACACTCTCGCTCGAACTGCTCGAGCTTGCCTCCGTATCAATCCTTCGACGCTTCGGTACAGGGGAAGGGTCCCCACCCACGCTCTGATCATTCGGTCTCTCCGAACCATTCAGACGAGGGTCGCGCAAAGGGGGCTCCCTGGACGGAACCGAGTCCTCCCTCCGAACAACCGGAGAAAAGGGGATCCCCCCTGTCTCCGCGGCCGCATCGCGGGCCCCGGAACTCGGGGGGATAACCGTGGAAGGGAGAGGAGAATCACACATGGCAAAAAAGAGCGCATTGCTCATATTCCCGTCCTCCACCCTTTTCCCCAAATCTATGGGGTCCTTTCCGTTTCGGCGACTCCTCGATCTACGAGATAACTTCTCGTGAGATGGAGTGCTAGCATCCGAACCCACACCCGAAGAAGGATGACCTGTAAAACAAAAAAAAAAAAGAGGGGGGGGAGGAGTTTTTAGATTTTTCCCAAATAATGACGAGCAAAACGTCACGAACGGTAGACTCACCCTCTCTTGCCCGTTCGAATATACGAAGCGGAGGCCGCACTGTTCGACTCAGAGAAGCCCGAGGAGGTACAGGAGGAAAGGGCAGTTCCCGAAAGACCTGGGATCGACCCTGCGGAACCCCTCTTGGATCGACCCTCAGGGAAGCTTGTACACGCTTGACCGTGAAACTGTCCCAGTTGACGGAACCTCTCCTCAGACGGGTTATTAGGGCCTCCGTGACAGGGTTAAGGTCGAGCGATTCAGGGAAATCTGTAATACGGAACAAAACCGGTCAGGAATCGGACTGACGCAAAAAAGAAAAAAAATAATAATAACAATAAAAAGGGTAGACAAGAGTCCTACCAACATTGGAAGCCCACCGCGAGGGAACGACCGAGCAGTTCGAACTCCCCAACCGAGTGGTGGGTCATCCTGAAGACAAAATATTGGTCCCCTCCATCCTTCTCTCGGCGGGAGACCGTCTAGGATCCTCCCAAACCGGGGGGGATAGACGATACGACCCCGGAAAGCGGGAATCTTGCTTCACCGAGCAAACCCGCATTAACTCCTCGGGACCGAACTCAATCCCTTCCCTCCGCAGCCCTGACTCCAAGACCGATAACGTACCGAACGAAGTTCGGCGTCATCTGATAGAAAGCCAGCTGGAGCTGGGCCAGCACTAAGAAGAAGAGGCGGGGAATGGGGAAGAAGAGCCCACATTTTTCAAAATACGTGTAGGAGGCGCAGCAGTAGCCCTCTACGACCGTTTCGGGGGATACCGCCGAAGAAGGGATGACGATTTCAACTTCCGTTGGAATCCCGGCAAAGCGCCCTCAATTGTTGGATACGGTCCACGGTTAACGAAGACGGCGGGTGCGGTCCGAATGATCCCGCCGCCGCACTCGTACTTGCTCTCGCAGGGTCTCTTAAGGCCATGAAAGAAAACGTACCGGAGTAAAGAAAACGGAAAGTTCTTTTTCTCTGACGACAGAGGAAGTATGGAGAAAAAGTTCAAACAAGGAAGAGACAGAATAAAAGTAAGGAGGCGAAGGACGTCCTTCAACAACACGAATGATTGTTTATATCAAGGATTGTGCGCAGTATCGTCCGTACGACTCCCAAACTCGCATTAATTACTGAGAGAATTGAGATAATTCGGACTCCTCGCTTCCCTCTCGCCAACCGTTTCCCTCGCTTCGCGATCTTCGAATATGAGCCGTTGGTGATCGACCAAATCTACGGTGAAAGATGAGGTTCTCAAAACATATACACGCAACGACTGCAGACGCGCTGATAAGCAGTTCAGCCCGTCTCACGCGCTCGCTCCCCACCATTGGATCGAAACAAGATCTACGGACGAGGCGAAAATAATCATTAGATTTGTCTCATCCGAGGCACGCACCTCTTCCCGAGAATGTCCACCGCCCATTAACCTCGACTTCTCGAAATCAATGGGCTGGGGGGCTATTGTTGGTACTGGATTTCCCTCTAGGAAATCCGGCCCATTAACAGACAAGACAGAAGCCCGTAATTACGAGCTCATTCCAGAATCAAAGATAAATAAGAAAGCCGACTCCTTTGATGGGCCCAAGCGAAACAAACGCCCTGGCAAGGCCCGGACGATGCCGAAGACAATCGAGCTCGAGCTCGGCAGAAGATAACGTGGAGATAGAGCAACTCGGTCTTCACGAGTTCAACTGATCCGCACAAATCTCGGAGATCGTTACGACGACGAGGCCGAAATATCGGGACGAAGAGGTCAGAGTCGAGACTATTTAAGAAGAGAAGTGGCGACTCGTTAAAGATATTCCAACCTAGACTAAGAACACTTCGATTAGATAGCTCGATCTCATACTTTGTACTCTTTTCTCGATTGTGTTTGTTCTATCTCGACGATCAATCTCAATAAAGTCTTTGATTCATAGGAAACTATACCATTTCTATATCCTAAAGTCCAAATCCACGAATACAAATTCTTAGTGTGAATCCCGGATCTCACAATATGCAGTAAATGATACTTCCTCACCATCCTAAAAACTGAATTCATAGACTCCACACAATTACAAGTGTCTATGTTTTGCTTTTCACCGGGAAAATAACATATGGCTCATTTTTTTATCTTCTACACTTTTGTCAAAATACGCAGCTGCAGAAGGATACATGTTCATAAATCACCATATTGTTTTAGGAATTCATATTATGTATATACCCGAGCAATTTTCCTGAATTTTTTTTCAACTTCATCTTTACTCACGTATGAAACTGATCCTTTCACATTATGAAACATATAATAGATGCAATACCCATGTTGTGAGCTTGGGTACCACTACAAGAAAACTGGCTGATAGCTACGGATTAGCTATGGATTTTCCGTAGCTATTTTTTCAAGCTTCGGATAGCTACGAATTTGCTACAACTAGAAAAAAAATAAAAATCCGTAGCTATTTTGTAGCTATCACTAGCTATATAGTTACGAAATAAATTCATGGCTGTTCGTAGCAAAATAGCTATGGATAGCTACAACACGTTCGTAAAAACATATAGCTATGAATATCTACGACAAAAAATGCGGAAATATAGCTATGCCATATTTTCGTAGCTATTCGTATTTATATATAATAAATATTTAAATATATATGGTATAGCTACGAATAAATTCGTAGTTATATGTGGCTTTCTCAGATAGCTACGGATAGCTACGAATTTATACGTAGCTATTCAAACCCTAACCCTAAAGAAACCCTAAAATCTAAAGTATAAACAAAATTATAACTAATAATAATATGATGACTATAACATATCCATATCTAAGTTTTAACACTTAAATTAAAAATATTAAATCTACTTTTTGCAAACATTAAATTAAAACCCTAAACACAACACTTTTTTTTTCCTAAACCATATTTAAAATATGTATCCTAAACCATATTTAAAACCATATTTAAAACACTAAATTAATATTTAAAAACTATAGTATAAACAAAACTAATACATAAAAACCTAAACCCTAAACAAACCCTAAAACTCTAAAGAATAAACAAAACTCTAATAAATAAATTTTTAATTACTATAACATATTCAAAACAAATATTCAACATTTATAAAAGAAAAATATTTTTAAATCTATTATTTTCAAACATTAACTTATAATCCTAAACACCAACCATGTAAACCCTATAGCATAAACCATAATCATACTCTAAACCCCACTCTTAATCATAAATTATAAATTAATTATGTATACACAAAACTAATATTTAAACTATTTCAATATATACCTTACATTAAATTGATTAAAAACTATTTTTAAAACAATAAATTAAAAGTCTAATAATTTTTAAAAAAAAATTAATAATCTTAATACTAATAATAAATTTAAAAATTCATAAACAACAATTTAAGTATGATATATACTCATAAATAAAATTTAACACTTTTACAATAAAAAATATTGTAAATAAAAATTAAAATCCAATGTAATCATTTTTAATTATTATATATATATTCATTTTTTATTATTGTTAAATAATTTATAAAATTTAATACTTTTACAAGTTTTATCTATTATAATTTTAATTTTAAGGTTTTTAAAAAATTTTATTAACCATTTTTAGTATTTTTAAATCAAATTTCTAATTATTATATATTATATATACCTAAAAATATTCTATTGGTTAGTTAGTGCATCATGTGGATCACAAATAGGAGCCGTTTATTAATAAAATCAATGGCTCAGGTTGATTTTAAGCAGACACACATATTAGATTTGTAACCGTTAGATCAAACTCATATTAAATCCTAGCCATTGATATTCTTTAACCTAATTAATTAACCTATCTCCTTCCCCCTTCTCATGAACAAGAGCCGTCAACCTCATCTTCACTTTTTTTTGTTCAAATATCTTCAATTTTTCTTGTATCTATCTCATATAGATTCACAGGAAAAAAATCTTTCATTCTTTGCTTTCGAATTACCCATAAGAAGACGAAGAACTGGAGGATAAGAAGATGGACATGACTACTCTGAGGTATGTTCGGCAGACGTGTTTTATCTCCCGTCGCGGTGGATTTAGAGCTTTGGTCAAGCGATGCAGAGCATCTTCTCTCACTTCATCCACTGGTTCAGCCGTCTGGTAATTTCATCTTTCTCTTAACTCAATTTATGTAAGTTTTATTTGTTTAAAATTGATAATAGTTTGTCATTGCAGAGGATTCGTGGGTTTCCATAGGGTCGCTTGGAAACACTACGGCGGAGGCTGGATGGAAGAAGAATACGACGGGGAAGGTGGTGGTTGAAGAAATATTATGGCGTAGATAGTCATGGAGGAAGAAGAAAACGCAGGTAGTTGTGGAGACCTGAAAAAGATAACGGTTGTGAGTCATAGGCAGAGACATGTTTAGATTAGGGTTTTATTTGATGTGGTTTGTATTTAATGGTTGTTCGGTTTAAATTAGATTAGTGTTTTGGTATTTGGTTTGATTTGGTTTAACAATTTTGTAATTGTAATTGGTATCCTTTTTATATTTTAATATTTTAATCTAATTTTAATCTTTTACCTAATTTAGTTTTAATTAAAATTGATTTTTATTTAATTATAAATTTTTTATTAAATTTAAATAATAAAATATTTTTTATTAAAATTATTGAAAAGCATATATAAAATTCAAAGATATAAATTATTGCATCTATTTGTCGCTATTTCTACGATCCAAGACGTTTCTATTTGTGGAAAAAATAGCCATGACCAGTGTTTCTTGCTATCCGTTGTAATTTGCCACGAATTAAGTCGTAGCAATGTCGTAGCTCAGGAGCTAGGAATAGCTACGAAATGGTGATATCCGCGAGCTCATATCTGCGGATAAGATTCGTAGCTATCCGTAGAAAATGACAAAATAGCTACGAATTTTGGTTCATAGCTACGAAAAATTTTGTAGCTATGGAGTTGTTTTCTTGTAGTGTACACCTCAGCCATTTCCTTGATGAGACTTGCATTTTTTACAGTGGTAAACACAAGTCATGACTATCCGGTATAAACGTTGTCAGGGTATTGAAAAACCACCTCCAACTATCATCTTTTTCACCATCAACTACATAAAAAGCTATGGAGGGGGAGGGGGTAGTGGTGATGATTCGGATCCTGCGTTGTGGCAAAAATTAGAACACCTCTATATATATTCTTAATTAAAGTTGCATCAACAATGATCACTTTCCTCATCGTCCCTTCAATGGAAGCTCCCAAAGCCACAAATACGTACTTGAACATTTTTCCTTCATCCGAAGACAAACTTGTTTTTATAATATGATTCACCTTCTCCAACATATACAAATAAGAATGCAACATCTTGAAACCTTCATCTGGACTACCACATATATCATTAACAACTAGGTTTTTCCCTCTAAAAGCCATATAGTACGACACTTCCACACCAACTCTTCCTTGGACAAGCTTGACGATAGTTTTAGGACATAAAGTATCAAAATTACCAAGATAGTCTTCATTCAATATGCTTACACCTAACCGTAGTGTACCTTTCCTTTTGTTGCTTACACCAATTCAACTTGTCTGAGAGCATGAATGTATCTTATTATATGTTATAACCGAGAAAATAGTTGAATTTTAACCTTTGCAACTCTCAACTGCCGTTTAAAACCTTTTTCGTTTCACGGCATTTTGCCACGTATCAATTCGTATTTGTATTGGCTGTAACAATTCCAAAATAATTCTCATTTGCGGCTCTATCAACCAAATACTTCATATCTTCTTTACTTTGAAATTCTTGACCTATTTCCAAACCCATACCATCTTTTCATTCATATAAACGCTTTCTATCTTCTACAACCAGTGGAAGCTCAACAAATTTAACAACACCATAATATGCACATCGTCATGTTGTATATTATCACCATCTCCAATATCAACATTCTCCATTGGCTCAATCGACTCATAAGGTTGTTCTGCTGATTCCTTGCCATCATTAGGAGTTGCATCACCATAATTAACCCCAATATTATCCCTAGAATTAGAAATAAACTCACCATAATTACCACCATCTCATTTTCCCCTCTCTACTCTTGATAGTTGCTCGGCCACCGGAAATATTTCCAAATTATGATAACCTCTACATGCAAAACATTTCTTTGTTGCTCTTTATCCACATATGTTAGATATCCATAAACATCCTCTTCATCAAAAATATATGATTTCCTATGAGTTTCACTACCAATGGAATATAACTTAAATTCAGCATCCTCGTAAAATCATCTATCAAAATCTTTATGCATATCATATCCACTAACATTGAATAAGTTATCTCCTCCATACATGATGTCTAAAACGATATACCATAGAAAAACCTTCTATTGGAATCCATTTGTAGTTATCTCCGGTCTTTGAATAATGTCATTCATAATCAAAATGTATGTTTGTGATAGGAGAACTCATTCTTTTCTGAAAAATGAATGAAATATGCTTGCAACAGTAATACCAAGTTCTATCAATTCTACTATTGTATTATTACCAAGTTCTACCATGCTATTAATACCTAGTTTTACTAGTTCTACGACTCTATTAATACCAAGTTCTACTAAGTTCTTCTACATTTTCTTCATACTAAAAACGCTAACCTAACTACAATTCACGACGATTAAACCACTACTTTCCACTAATTATGAATTCAATTGTCTAATCCACCAAGAAAATATGGTTACCAACCCAATGTTCGTTAATTCTCAACATCAATTTGAATTCGAGCTCAATTCTCCAAATTACAAAAAAAATCTTCAATGGTGAATAGAAGAGCTCGTCCAACTAGGGATTTAAGATACAAATGGGAATAAAGAGAAGAACGGCGAGAAGTACTAACATGGATTTTTGCTTCAATAATGAAATAACAGAAGATCCAGTTTGTTGGCCGTGGCTCGGGTTTGTCGGATGTCAATGACGAAAGAGAGGGAGGAGAGAGATAGAGAGAGAGAGGGGGTAAACCCGAGAAGGAGAGAGAACATTGTTTATGAGTGGTTGATTTTGGGTGATTTTTTATTAAATAAATAAAGGCAAAATCGGATTTTTTTATTTCATTAAAAATAGAGAGTATGTGAGATTATGTGAGAGTAGGGAAGACTTTGACATTGAGTCAAATAGTTCTGGAGAATTTACCCCCCCCCCCCCCAAATCCACCTATCTCATCTTTCCGTTCTTCATCCACCTCATCGTCGGAGAAGCCTCTCTGCTCATCTTTGATTTTCCTGGCGGAGGTGCTCAAGAGATCGCAGCCATCGATAAACAAGAAGAATACATGGCCATGTGCCGAGGACAGTCGAGAAATTCACACGTGTCAAAGCCAATGCACTTTGGAGAAATTAATTCGACGTAGGAGGCTACGACATTCACAAAATTGTGAAGCATACAATTTCATTGAGGTCCATATGTGACCGTCCTTATCCATCGCAACCACCGTCACACCTGCCGAAACTCTCGTGTCCAACTGAAAGGTAGAGCAGATATGTTGCCTCATCGTTTCTCATATCTCGTATAATGGCTTTTCATCTTGTTTTTTCATCTTTTCATTTGTCTTCATTTTCAGTTGTTTCGGCTTTTCATCGCCAGCTTGTTTGCATTCTCCTGTTACTTTCTCTTATGCCCCCTAGATTGCTTTATTACGTATTTGTATTTGCATTTTTGGGTACATTTGTTTTTTAATGTTTTCCGGCACTTAGAAAACGCTTTCCTTTTAGTTTAGCTATGTGTTCTCCAAAATCAGTTGATTGTTTCTCCTCGTTTCAATTTGGTTTTGTAGACTATTTTGGGTACTAATAGTATATACTTGAAGAACAATGATGCTACCATGACGAATAGGAATATCATGTACGTAGTTTCTTATGTTTCTGGAGGCTATAACACATCTCTAGAGAATGTACATTTTCCTCGTAATTACTTGGAGCTACTTAACCAAATAAGCATTTCTTTTACTGTGGTTTGTGGAAGTTTTATCTCTTTTGCAGGTCTCAAACCAACTTAAAAATAATGTATCACTATATCATGACATGACATTTGCAAAGTTTTGATTCTGAAGACATATCAGTGTTCTGGTGCATATAAGTATCTAACATTTATAGATTTCAGGTTTCATATGCAAAACTTATGGTATAAGTTATAAACTTTGGGGATAAATCACACTTAGTAGCTTTACTAAGAATGGAGGTCTGGTTGTGGGAAGAAATGGGAGTGGAGCTAGGAAACCAAGTGCACACATGGGATTTGTATGCACGATGGAAATGACACAAGGTGCAGACATGTCAGAGAAATCTTTGAAGCTAGCTAGTGTGCATACATGTCAGACAAATTTGTAACTGATAACAACTCTTTTCTGCTGAAATGTGTATTTGATGTGTTGCAAAAAGTGGTTGCAAACCTAAAGCAACAGATCTCTGACGTCTTGGAACTGGGAGATATAAAATCGATCACAAGTCACATGCAACAATCTTCTGCCCAAAGTTGCAAAAATATGTGATATATGTTATGTCCATTTGCACAACGAGAGAGGCTCTCTTAATTGTGATGTCTTAGTCTTTGATATGGTGTATGAGTATAAGTTTTACTTGTTGCAGAGTTTTCGAAGAAAGAAGAATAAAATATTTGTAGATGAAAGAAGCATTAATCTTTCTTGGCAAATTTTGTAACACTTTGTGTCTCACATAAAATCTTTGGTAAGAGATAGTAAGAAAAAACGGACGAACTAAATTTAAGTAAAACATTGTGTTTGTATATGTATATGTTTATAAGTGATAATAATGTTGGTAAATATGCATGCACATTTGGTCTTGTTGACTTCTTAGATGGACTTGGACAGAGTATTTCTAATCATAAAGAAACTATTTTGTGTGTGTAATCGTAAAGAGTTAACTATATTTTTTATTTAAATCTTATGTATCTCAGATTTAGATTTTTCACATTTGTTTTATGTAACTGAGACTTATTTATGGTTATGTTTATTTTAGGTGCAACAAGTACTATTAGAACAACTCTTTGCCAAAACTAAAAATTTTGGTACAACTAGTACAAATATAAACTGGAATTATTGTTATTAAAACATGAAAAGCATGAAAAACATGCATCACCATAAAATTAAAAAAAAAAAAAAATTTAGTTAACAAAGAATTGTACCAAATTTTTTAGCTATTCTCTTTTGTAAAGAGTTGTACTTTCATAGTTTAAATTTGTAATTAGTAATATCATGCACTAGATTAAATTTTTCTAGTTGTATTTATGAAATAAAGTAAATAAACTAGATTTATAATATTTTCATATCATATCATACCATCACATCCCGGAAGTTTCCATTTATCCTCGGTATTTGCTAACATGGATTATTTGTTTTGGCGAATGTCATTGAATAGCGAGAAAATTACTTCCCATAGATTATTTGGTATATTTGGAAAAGCATAAACGATAAGTTATATAGTGTTGGGAATGTCCTGAAATCATACTTGTAATCACTCTAGAGATATTTTTGTTGTCGAGATTAGACATCCGTATGATACTGGGTAATCATAACGCTTTGCTAGAAGCCACTTATGATATATGAGTTTAGAACTCATTGCTAGTATTATATGATCCTACAGGGTCACACACCTAAGCAAACTGGATATTTAATATGGGGTTGATCATTAGTATAATGATCTGGTGAATGTATATTTGATATACATTCAATAACGATTCTCTGAGGTTGTGTCGATCGACACAGAAGGTGCATCGATCGACACAGGTCGCAAACCAAAATAGAGATTTTGGTTTATGACTTAGTTAACTACGGTTTGATCCTCGGTTAATTAGGTCGTGGTAAAATTCTATATATATATATATATATATATATATATATATATATATATATGATATATGGTCGACTTTTACAGACACCGTACTCAATTTACAGCCACCTCGGTGAAACACAGAAACCTCTAAGAGATCTGATCTCTACGGCACTAGCATCCCGGTCCGTTCCAGTTTGTGTGCGTGTGGATACCAGTAGAGGCGCAGCACTTGAGGCGCTAAGCAATCTCGAATACTTGTTCATCTTCCGCTGCTAATCTCCAGGTAATTCGAGATCTTAATGATTCAATAAACTTAGACCCTGGATCCTAGGCTTGGAATTTATACTTAGGGTTTCTAATTCTGATTAGAACCGCCTAGAAATTCCTACAGTGGTATCAGAGCCTTAGGGTTTATCCTATTGAATCTAACAGCATGATATTCGAATTAGATGAATTTGAATCGATATATATATAATATATGCATGCCAAATTGAGTTTTGTTCAAAGAAATCACGTTTTAGGGTTTTTTGTTCAGAATCGATTCTGTGGTTTCTCATAGTGTCGATCGACACCAATCTGGTATCGATCGACACAGTATGGAAACCCGAATAAAATTTTAGGTTTCGATCTTAAAGGTCGAAGTTCCTGATGCCCAATCGTATCGATCGACGCAAATGTTGTGTCGGTCGACACGGACCTAGCGATTGGTTTAATCGGTTCAATTGGATTGGACCGGTTATCGCGCTTGGTTAAAATTAGCTAAATCGGTTCAATTGGATGAATCGGTTCAATTGGATTAGACCGGTTATCGCAAATTGATTTAAACCGGTTTGATCGGTTAATTGTGATTCGATTGAATTGGGTCGATGTCGACCGACACAAGTGTTGTGTCGATCGACACTAACCGGTTATTGAACCAAGTCAATTTGATTGACCGGTTATCGCAATGGTTTTGGTTTGGTAGCATCGATCGACACATTGGAGTTGTGTCGGTCGACATACCACTCGGGATTTTGGTTATTGAACCAGAAATTGCAAAACCAAACCAAAGAATTAACCCACTTCTTAGAATAATTAAAACATAATAAGATTAATTGTTTTTAACAGTTCCGTTCCTCAACTAAATATCAAGTATGTTTAGATGTCTTTCCAATCTTGTCAAGACTTGTTTCATTGTGCGATAGACTTGCAGTGCAAGGTGTCCACAATTACATGAGTAAGACAAGAGGTAATCGTGTTGATGGACTTGCAGTGCAAGGCGTCGACAAATTACATGACTCAAGAGATTGGTTTACTTGACTGGGCTATCAAAATCGTTTTGGGCCCAGAGACATCAGGTGGATTAGACATAAGATGTCAATCCACAACCAAGAGTTATATTGAATATAACTAGCAAGGTTGTTGCTTACCTAGATAGCTGAAATTTGGGCGATGAGCCAAAGCTCACTCAAGTTTCAGTGAAGTATGGGTATTGGATCATTATATTCATTTGAGGAAACATTGTCTTGAATATAATGCGAGTCTTCTTAATAGTTAAGATTTCTCATTTCTTGAACATCATAACTAAACCTCTCTTGTTTTCAGCTATGTCTAGCACAAACCATCACAACAATTTCTCCCTGCGATCCGTCCTTGAGAAGGACAAGTTAAATGGATCCAACTTTCTTGAATGGTATCGGAACTTGAGAATTATTCTCATACAGGAGAAGAAGGACTATGTCCTTAAGAAATTTCTCCCCAAGAAGTACCGAGTCAATGCCTGGCAGTCAGAGAAGGATGCTTGGGATAAGCATTCTAATGATGTGGTCGATGTGTGTTGTCTCATGTTAGCTACCATGAACTCGGACTTGCAGAAGCAATATGAGTATGTGGAGTCGCCAATAGAGATTATCACTGGCCTGAAAAGTATGTTTCAGGAGCAGGCACAAACTCAGAGATACCAGACGGTTAAGTCTCTAATTGAGTGCAAGCTACCAAAGGACGGACCAGTTAGTCCTCATGTCATTAAGATGATGGGTTATATTGATAACCTAGGGAAACTGGATTGTCCCATTAGCCAAGAGTTGGCTACTGACATCATTTTGCAGTCACTGCCGTCAAGTTATGATCAGTTTGTTATGAACTATAACATGAACAACTTGACAAAGACTTTGACTGAGTTGCATGGGATGCTCAAAACTGCTGAACCTAACATCAAGAAGGACACCGCAAATGTCCTTATGGTACAAAAGGGTAAAAAGTTTAAGAAACATGGTAAGAACAAAGGTGATGGCAAGACGAGCTCGATTGTGAATCCAAGTGTGTCTAACCATGCTCCTAAGGTTAAACATGGTCCTTCTAAAGATGATAAGTGCCATTATTGTAATGGCTATGGGCATTTGAAAAAAAACTGCAATAAATTCTTGGAAGATTATGAGAAGCTGAAGAAGACGTACGAGACTTCTTCTTCAGGTATTTATGTTATAGAAGTAAATGTTACTTCTTATGATTCTACTTATTGGGTATTAGATACCGGCTGTGGTGCTCATATTTTGTACAAATATGCAGGGCCTAAGCAAAAGTAGGATTTTAGAGAAAAGACAAGTGGATATGTGCGTGAGAGATGGAGCAAGAGTTGCTGCATTAGCCGTAGGAATATTTCATTTGTTTTGTCTTCTGGCTTGGTTTTAGAACTTAAGAACTGCTACTATGTACCTGCTATAAGCAGAAATATTATTTCTATTCCTTGTTTGGATATGGAAGGATATCAGTTTTCAAATTAAGAATAAGTGTTATTCATTTGATTACGATGATAAATTTTATAGTAGCAGTCCATTAGAGAATGGACTTTATGTTCTAAACCAAAACGTGCCTAACTATAACATTTGTACCAAGAGATTCAAGTCAAATGATACGAATCAAACTTTTTCTGGCATTGTCGTTTTGGGCCACATAAATGAGAAACAGATTCAGAAGCTCCATAGTGATGGGCTTTTGGGCTCATTTGATTATGAATCATGTGAAAAAATGTGAATCTTGTTTATTGGGTAAAATGACGAAGGCCCCTTTCAACAAACAAAATGAAAGGGCAAGTGACTTATTGGGCCTTATACATACCGATGTGTGCGGCCCGATGAGCACGAATGCTAGAAGAAATTTTCAGTACTTCATTACCTTTACTGATGTTCTCAGTAGGTATGGTTATGTCTATTTAAGGAGACATAAATCGGAATCTTTGAAAAGTTCAAGGAGTTCCAGAATGAAGTACAGAAACAACTTGGCAAAAGTATTAAAGCTCTTCGATCAGATCGTGGAGGCGAATACTTAAGTCAAGAATTCAGTGATCATCTGAGAGATTGTGGAATTGTTTCACAACTCACTCCTCCTGGAACGCCCAATTGGAATGGAGCGTCAGAGAGGAGGAATCAGACCTTATTAGATATGGTTCGATCTATGATGAGTCACACAAATCTTCCATCATCCTTCTGGGGATACGCTCTAGAAACGTCTGCGTTTGAACTAAATAGGGTCAGTTACAAAGACACTACATGAGATGTGGACTGGAAATGTTCCTAATTTGTCTTTCATGAAGATTTGGGGTTGTGAGGCTTATGTAAAACGTTTAATCTCTGATAAGCTCACACCCAAATCCGATAAGTGCTACTTTGTTGGTTATCCTAAGGAGACCAAGGCATATTACTTTTACAACCGGTCCGAGAACAAAGTGTTTGTTGCTCGGAATTGGGTTTTCTTGAGAAAGACTTTCTTTCCAGGAAGAGCAGTGGGAGTAAAGTACTAATCGACGAAATTCGAGAATCTCAGGAGACTGCTCAACCTGATGAGGAAGAGCAGCAGTTGGATCTACAAAGAGTTGTAGAACCTACACATGTGGTGCATGAAGTTCGCAAATCCGAGAGGATTCGTCACGAACCCGAGAGATTTGGATTTCTCGTAACCGATTGTCATGATCTGTTGATCATTGAAAGTGACGAGCCTGCGAATTTTGAAGAAGCAATGATGGGCCATGTGATACCCCATATCCAAAAATATGGTCAACAGGCAGAAGAAAAAGTCAACAGGGGCAAAATTGTAATTTTGCCAAAGTTCGAGACGGAAGCCGAGACGGGCCAAATGTTCTCTTTCCAAAACATAAAGAACATTTACAAGACCAGAATTGGAAGAAACGGACCATAGAGGAGTTTTTCGGACTATCGGGAATGGAAACCGATAGAACCGATTAAACTTGTAAAATTCATAACGGGAGCTACGGGTGTCCGTTTGAGGTGATTCAAATTTCTAAATTAAAATAAGAGAATCTAGAATCTGAAAATGAGTCTTGGTGGATTTATAAAAGCATCTAAGGAGTTTTTAAAATATTAAATGCAAAACCAGCTAAACCGAAGCATCAAAAGGAATCGGGAATATGAGCATTTACAGAATGTCGGAGAAATCTAATTGGTCATTCTGCATGCAAAAAACACTCTCATAGAAGCAGGACACATAGATGAGGGGAGAATATAAGCAAGTTAAATGCACCCTTGTATAAAAAAAAAATAAAACATGTGGAAATGGAGGGAGATGACATGTGTCCAATACAATGAATCACATTGAGACATTGAATCTTCTTATTTTGTTGATTTGTGGCGTGTAATAAGGGGAGAAGGAGCTGTGTGTCATGGCAATAGGAGAAGAAGAATGGATCCATGTAATCTCTTTAGTTCACGTGGAGGAAGGAGAGAAGATGCATGGAGAAGACACTTGTCACACATGTCTTCACTATGTTTTGCTATAAATAGCAGCTGATCCTTTCATTTATTACACACACCAAAAAC
Source organism: Orychophragmus violaceus (assembly GCA_030180135.1). Classification (NCBI taxonomy): domain Eukaryota; kingdom Viridiplantae; phylum Streptophyta; class Magnoliopsida; order Brassicales; family Brassicaceae; genus Orychophragmus; species Orychophragmus violaceus. The sequence continues at coordinate 40,108,619 of CM058236.1, forward strand.
ATAAGAAGAAGAGCGTGAGATGAAGAGAAGAAGAGAAGAAGAGAAGAGGAGAAGAAAGAAGGAGGGTGAGAAGAGGAGAAGAAGAAGAGAAGAAGAAGGAGGAGGAGGAGGAGGAGGAGATAAGAAGAAGAAGACCGGAGGAAGAAGAAAAGAGAGAGAAAGAAGAAAGAGAAAGAAGAGAGAGAAAGTGGAGAAGAGAGAGAGGCGTGAAGAAGATAGATAAATAGAGGCGTGAAGATTGGAGAGCGAGAGAGAGAGACATGGAGGAGAACCGGAAGAGATAGAACCGGAGGAAAGAGAGAAAGAATCGGAGGAGAGAGAAAATGAGGAGAGAAAAGATGGTCCGAAGGCTCGATCAGAATCATTCGGTCAACGGTCAACGCTGTGGTCAACGCCGGTCAACGCGTTGAATCCGGCCGGTTCTTGGGTTGCGGTTCATCTACGGGTGTTCGGGAAGCTTCGGGGTTCGTGTTCAGGTATTCGGAGAAGTTCGGGATTATTTCGGGTTTCGGGAGATCGTATCCGCATCCGGTCCGCCATTCCGCTTAATCACTGTGAGTCTGCTCAAACACCGTAGTTGTATATAGACGATAAATGGGAAACCGTAGAGATAGGATTGCATACCCGTTTGAATTGAATTGTGAATTGATTGATTGAAATAATGTTAAACCGGCTAGGGTTAAAGAAGCATGTTAGACTTAAACGGATTAAATCTGTTGAGTGCCGTTAGGTTGGTAGTAATGTTGTGTGATGCATTCATATAGTCGTTGCATGATTAGGGTCGTATATGCATATATATGTAAGTAAAGAACGGTATGAAATGAATCTATATACGGGAATTAAGACGAGTTAAAATACGGAAGTTAAACCTGAATGAACGTATAGAATATGAATGGTATCGGGGTTCCCGAGGTTAAATGAATTAAGTAATGAAAGATAAGACGTCGGGGAGTTTAGTAAGCTACTAGCTCTAAACCGACGGATCGGGGAGTTAATAAAAGATGATTAGGATTGGTTAAGAATGAGAAGTGTTGTGACTGGTGAACCATCTACGGGTTAGCAAGTCGTTAACCCAAGGTAGCGGGCGTAAATTGGTTAAAAGATGTTAGCAACCCTAATAGGCCTGTTGTGTGTTGTTGTGTGTTGATTGCATGGTTGTTTTTGTTGTGTGGTTGTGGTTGATCTTTTGTGCAGGCCTTTAGATTGTCTCGGTGTTGGGCTGAGCAATCCGCATAGATACTTAACCTGGTCATGGGAACGGTTAAGTCGTAACCGCTGACTCGGTACGGTGCTGAGTCAGGGGGCGGTTTGGTGTGTGTGAGTAGACTTGCGGGAAGCGGTGTTGATTTGATAGTTGTTGTGATTGAGATTGATTGTTAGAGTCCAAGCGAGTCTGCGTGTTTACATTTCTGCACTAGGACTCTAGGGTGCGTTAGATCCCGCAAGTCTAGGTGTTTGATTATATTCTGGTACTTCGGACATGATTGGATCCTCGGGTAGTTACCTAACCGGGTCATGGTGATTATGGTTATGGTGTTAACCTACTGGGTGACGCCGGTAGGTGTGTAGTCCGGAGAATACGGGGTCATGTCCTAGGGTCGGACTGCATGGAAACTTGGGTTATCTAGGGGTAGCCTGAGTCGCCGCATATCGATGGACAGAGAACGGTGTCCTAGTCGTTGGATTTTGTGTGAACGGCTAGGAGTCGTGGGTTAGTTGCCATATCGGTAACGGTGGAAACCCGTGGAAGTTACCAAGATTGTAGGGGCCCAGCGTGTGGTTTTGGAGTAGTTGGTAGTGCGCGGTAGATAGATCGAGTCTCAATCGGGAACATGTGCCGCAGTGCTTCTGATTTCCTCTAATCTCCTTCTCTTTCTTTTGGCAATTGATTGTGTGTGGGCTCGACACGACGTGGTAGTGCGTGATCGGCTATTTTGTTATGATTGATTGTTATTTTGGGGTTTCGGGCGGGAATCTATAGAAGATAGATATATTAGAAGCCTTAGTGGGGAGCCGATTCACTAGGTGATCTTAGATCGTTCATTAGACTCTTTTGTGTTTTCAGGTTGAGCAGCGACGGACGCGGGAGGTCCTCGGTGTAGTTTCGGGATGGCTTGTGGCGGGGTTTTTGATTCGATGGTTTTTGGGGGTTTTCTCTCGGTTCGGCTTAGAGCCACTTTTATATTGATTTGCGTGTTGACTGTTTATTGATGAAAAATGATTTGTAAAGTGACGATTAAATGTTGTTCTGAACGTTTGATTTACTCAGAAATGAATATGCTTTCCTGATATTGTGTTTAGTCTGAACCGACACAACTCGTTGAAGTAGTGCAAGGTGATCAACTTGTACTATGGAAGTGAGGATAGCGGAGTCAAGGATGGATTAGCGCGAGCCTTTGTCTCAAACTGATCTGCCTCTGGCTTCGTCCTGTGACGAACTTTTCCTGTTCGACTTGCTCGGGTTCGATCGGTCATGTTCTTGTTTGATTGTTGGCCGGTCAGCTCGACGGTCAGCGGAGAATGGGAAAGGGGCGTTACAGAAAGGTGGTATCAGAGCATGGTTCTGCATGGGTTTCAAAGCTGGTCATTTCTGAGTGTTTTCCGTGGTTTTATCGAGTCAAAATTGTGTCTTACCCAAGCATCCATTAGGAAACCGAGCCGCGTCTGTAAATCTGGGGTTGGGATGGGGTAGGAAATTTGTATTATGTGAACTAATGTTTACTTGTGTTTTTGATTGCAGTCAGCAGCAGCGTGTCCCTGGACGGATCGTGTGTGGGTGTGTGCATTGGGTGAGAGAGATTGCAGCGAGCAGTATGGGTGAGCGTTGGATAACACGGGCAGAGTATCAGGCTTTGGTAGACCAGCATCAGGCAGGTCTGAGGATAGCACAGCAGGGACAGTCGCAGGGTTCTCGGGTGTCAGATCGACCGCCAGTTGTGCCCCGAGTGCATCAGGGAGCGAGAGCCGCTGCTGTAGATTGGAGGCCGTTACCCGATCCGTTACCGCCTTCTCTACAGGGTGATGCAGGTACCGCAGACCCGACCGCATAAGTGATAGGATATTTGGGATTCGCAGACTATGGGTTTCCGCCATTGCCACCTCAGTTAGAGGCACCTATAGTACCATCGGGGATGCAGCCGCCGGTGCTTGAGGCACATGAGGTGCCGTTACCCTTCAGTTTGCATGAGTCGGATTTTATTCCACTTGGTGGAGGGGATTTTCAGTTGGATCCGTTACACTCAGTTTTCGATATGTAAATGGAGCCGTTGGATCCGGAGTAGCATGCGCAGTGGGCGCAGCAGATGGACGAGCATATGGCGATACTAGAGGACGTTTTGGAGCAGCATGTTGGGCCGCATCATCAGCCAGGATCGCCGCAGAGGTCAGGAGCTCCATCCCCCGGTTCCACCGAGCCGCATTCAGCGATGGAGTCAGCCACAGGAGTTGAGCCGATGTCGACGGTAGGGTCGGACTCGCAGTTTGAGTCAGTTACATCACCAGAGGCACCACCGACCGAGCCGGTTGCACCACCGGAGATTCCACTAGCCGACACGCCAGATTCAGTGCCGCCTATGCCTGTGTACCGGACATGTAGCGCGTGCGGAGTTCAGGGCTTTCATTTGTATTGGTGTACACGACCAGTTGATCCGCGCTACCGTGAGACGTATCAGCCAGTGCCGAGCCCGTATTACTGTCAGGTGTGCGGGATGGACGGCCATCTTGCACCTATTTGCCCAATCGCGGGGCCCGGACCTCGTATGTCGGACACAGAGCCGCATCGTGCCCCGTTACCTGAGGAGTATCGACCTGGACCGAGTCACCGAGACACCGAGCTTATTCGGCAGTCAGTTATTCAGCAGCCAGCCGCGCAGTCACCCGTAGCGCAGCCACCATTGGAGCAGCCACCGAGACCATCGAGGAGTTGCAGGAGGTGCGGAGACAAGGGACACAGAGCATCCGCTTTTTCCCGTCGGTCCAGTTCTCGTCGGTCCCGCTCAGCGCCAGTTGTCTATCAGATTTGTGGAGGTCAGGGACATCGAGCAGCCGAGTGTTTTCAGGAGCCTTCTTCGGGGTCTGTTTCTTCCTGTCAGCTTTGTGGAGCGACAGATCATCAGGCAGCAGCTTGTTACCATGAGCCACACCCAGCGCCCGTTCCGGTTTGTCAGATTTGTGGTCGCAGAGGTCATGTAGCGCAGTTGTGCCCGATGGCAGAGCCGCAGCAGGTCGGACCGCCGAATAGAGATGCGCACCCACCACACCCTCCCGGCTCACCTGCCAGTGGTTACCAGTGAGAGCCGCGATGCCGGTTGTGTTTGGCATTCCGGTCGTGTTGGGGCTGTTAGGTTAGAATAGTTAGGCCAGGTAAGTTGGGCACTAACTATGATGTTGTTGTGTGTATCTAGATCGGCGATTCTCGCATGTTGTTTCAGGCATCTCCGGGTTATGATGGTGCAGTTTGGGGGTTAGGGTATGGATGACGGACATCTCGTGGTTGTATTTCTGTTTTACTTATGTATTTAAAAACCTCGAAACATGTGTGTGTTGTTGTTCTTATGAATGTATGTGATGCAGAATTGTTCTACTTATCGTTATGGCTTACGTAGTAATTGTTTGCATGCGTGTGATGGTTTTGTATGCAAATGAATTACCACGTGAAGTCTGATGATGCGCGGAACTGACGACCGTTCATCATAACCTAAACCCAGACTGATGACATATCCGGAGCGATCTAGTGATTGCTTGGCTGTGTGTGGTAATTGTTTGCTTTTATTTGATTGCTTGCGTGTCTTATTTAATGCTTGAGTGGTGCATCGGTTAATTAGGGTTGTGTTTCGGTTGTGGTGTAGCACTGTGAAAGTGCTAGTTTTATGGCATGCTTAGCATCTGCGGAGTGTGGATGGTATTGGTAAACCATTCGAGTGAGTAATTAATTTTGTTGCAATCGTTAAGTTGTTAGAGATGAAAGTATTAAAACCTTTTCGTTTAAGGTGTTGAGCTAACTCGAGTATGGTTGTAATCGACTGTCGATTCGCGAGAAAGCGGAATTATAGAATATCGTTACTTAATCGTGAGTGACCATTGGGTACATGATTAACTAACTATATCTCAATGAGGAAGTGATATCGAGGAATAGACTTGTTTGAATTTCACCGCTCCAGTGAAAGTTGTTGTGTTGAGCGTAGGACGGAATGGACGATGCGATACGAATACGAGACCGAACCCGAACCCAAAAGCGAGATGGAATGGCAAGACGTCGCGAACAAGGAGACCGGACCGTTAATCAGTCAGTATGGATTGTCAGTGGGAATGTGTCAGTACAGAGCAGTGGAAAGATCGAAGCGGTTGGGATGATGAGTTAGCAAAGATATTTGGAAAGAAGGATCAGTGATGTTATTGGAATCAGTCAGACGGAAGCCAATGAACAGATTCTTGAAGAGTGTCTCGGGGAGACAAACCAGTAGCGGAAAAAGGATGTAGGGGTCGGAGCAAAGTGGAGAAGTCAGAAGGGAGAATCAGTGTACAGTTAGATGGAAGGTTTGGAAAGAGCGCAGGAAGGCAAGAAGTCAGAGTTATACAGTAGTGTTTGAGTAAGGAAGCGTTGGAATGAAGTAGCGGAGCAACTTGCAGGGTATGGTTCCGATTCAAAGTCTGGTAGTGACGGAGAATTCGGGGACCGAATTCCTGTAAGTGAGGAAGAATGTGATACCCCATATCCAAAAATATGGTCAACGGGCAGAAGAAAAAGTCAACAGGGGCAAAATTGTAATTTTGCCAATCCTAGGGGAAAAATGGTAATTTTGCCAAAGTTCGAGATGGAAGCCGAGACGGGTCAAATGTTCTCTTTTCAAAACATAAAGAACATTTACAAGACCAGAATTGGAAGAAACGGATCATAGAGGAGTTTTTCGGACTATCGGGAATGGAAACCGATAGAACCGATTAAACTTGTAAAATTCATAACGGGAGCTACGGGTTTCCGTTTGAGGTGATTCAAACTTATAAATTAAACTAAGAGAATCTAGAATCTGAAAATAAGGCTTGGTGGATTTATTAAAGCATCTAAGGAGTTTTTAAAATATTAAATACAAAACCGGCTAAACCGAAGCATCAGAAGGAATCGGGAATATGAGCATTTACGGAATGTCGGAGAAATCTAATTGGTCATTCTGCATGCAAAAAAAAACACTCTCATAGTAGCAGGACACGTAGATCAGGGGAGAATATAAGCAATTTAAATGCACCCTTGTATTAAAAAAATAAAACATGTGGAAATGGAGGGAGATGACATGTGTCCAATACAATGAATCACATTGAGACATTGAATCTTCTTCTTTTGTTGATTTGTGGCGTTTAATAAGGGGAGAAGGATCTGTGTGTCGTGGCAATAGGAGAAGAAGAATGGATCCATGTAATCTCTTTAGTTCACGTGGAGGAAGGAGAGAAGATGCATGGAGAAGACACTTGTCACACATGTCTTCACTATGTTTTGCTATAAATAGCAGCTGATCCTTTCATTTGTTACACACACAAAAAACATAAGAAGAAGAGCGTGAGATGAAGAGAAGAAGAGAATAGGAGAAGAAAGAAGGAGCGTGAGAAGAGGAGAAGAAGAAGAGAAGAAGAAGGAGGAGGAGGAGGAGGAGGAGAGAAGAAGAAGAAGACCGGAGGAAGAAGAAGAGAGAGAAAGTATAGAGAGAAAGAAGAAAGAGAAAGAAGAGAGAGAAAGTGGAGAAGAGAGAGAGGCGTGAAGAAGAAGAAGAAGATAGAGAAAGAGAGGCGTGAAGATTGGAGAGCGAGAGAGAGAGACATGGAGGAGAACCGGAAGAGATAGAACCGGAGGAAAGAGAGAAAGAATCAGAGGAGAGAGAAAATTAGGAGAGAAAAGATGGTCCGAAGGCTCGATCAGAATCATTCGGTCACCGGTCAACGCCGTGGTCAACGCCGGTCAACGCGTTGACTCCGGCCGGTTCTTGGGTTGCGGTTCATCTACGGGTGTTCGGGAAGCTTCGGGGTTCGTGTTCAGGTATTCGGAGAAGTTCGGAATTAGTTCGGGTTTCGGGAGATCGTATCCGCATCTGGTCCGCCATTCCGCTTAATCACTGTGAGTCGGCTCAAACACCGTAGTTGCATATAGACGATAAATGGGAAACCGTAGAGATAGGATTGCATACCCGTTTGAATTGAATTGTGAATTGATTGATTGAAATAATGTTAAACCGGCTAGGGTTAAAGAAGCATGTTAGACTTAAACGGATTAAACCTGTTGAGTGCCGTTAGGTTGGTAGTAATGTTGCGTGATGCATTCATATAGTCGTTGCATGATTAGGGCCGTATATGCATATATATGTAAGTAAAGAACGGTATGAAATGAATCTATATACGGGAATTAAGACGAGTTAAAATACGGAAGTTAAACCTGAACGAACGTATAGAATATGAATGGTATCGGGGTTCCCGAGGTTAAATGAATTAAGTAATGAAAGATGAGACGTCGGGGAGTTTAGTAAGCTACTAGCTCTAAACCGACGGATCGGGGAGTTAATAAAAGATGATTAGGATTGGTTAAGAATGAGAAGTGTTGTGACTGGTGAACCGTCTACGGGTTAGCAAGCCGCTAACCCAAGGTAGCGGGCGTAAATTGGTTAAAAGATGTTAGCAACCCTAATAGGCATGTTGTGTGTTGTTGTGTGTTGATTGCGTGGTTGTTTTTGTTGTGTGGTTGTGGTTGATCTTTTATGCAGGCCTTTAGATTGTCTCGGTGTTGGGTCGAGCAATCCGCATAGATACTTAACCTGGTCATGGAACCGGTTAAGTCGTAACCGCTGACTCGGTACGGTGCTGAGTCAGGGGGCGGTGTGGTGTGTGTAAGTAGACTTGCGGGAAGCGGTGTTGATTTGATAGTTGTTGTAATTGAGATTGATTGTTAGAGTCCAAGCGAGTCTGCGTGTTTACATTTCTGCACTAGGACTCTAGGGTGTGTTAGATCCCGCAAGTCTAGGTGTTTGATTACATTCTGGTACTTCCGACCCGATTGGATCCTCGGGTAGTTACCTAACCGGGTCATGGTGATTCTGGTTATGGTGTTAACCTACTGGGTAACGCCGGCAGGTGTGTAGTCTGGAGAATACGGGGTCATGTCCTAGGGCCGGACTGCATGGAAACTTGGGTTATCTAGGGGTAGCCTGAGTCGCCGCGTATCGATGGACAAAGAACGGTGTCCTGGTCGTTGGATTTTGTGTAAACGGCTAGGAGTCGTGGGTTAGTTGCCATATCGGTAACGGTGGAAACCCGTGGAAGTTACCAAGATCGTAGGGGCCCAGCGTGTGGTTTTGGAGTAGTTGGTAGTGCGCGGTAGATAGATCGAGTCTCAATCGGGAACATGTGCCGCAGTGCTTCCGATTTCCTCTAATCGCCTTCTCTTTCTTTTGGCAATTGATTGTGTGTGGGCTCGACACGACGTGGTAGTGCGTGATCGGCTATTTTGTTATGATTCATTGTTATTTTGGGGTTTCGGGTTGGAATCTATAGAAGATAGATAGATTAGAAGCCTTAGTGGGGAGCCGATTCACTGGGTGATCTTAGATCGCTCATTAGACTCTTTTGTGTTTTCAGGTTGAGCAGCGACGGACGTGGGAGGTCCTCGGTGTAGTTTTGGGATGGCTTGTGGCTGGGTTTTTGATTTGATGGTTTTTGGGGTTTTCTCTCGGTTCGGCTTGGAGCCACTTTTATATTGACTTGCATGTTGACTGTTTATTGATGAAAAATGATTTGTAAAGTGACGATTAAACGTTGTGTTGAACGTTTGATTTACTCAGAAATGAATATGCTTTCCTGATATTGTGTTTAGTCCGAACCGACACAACTCGCTGAAGTAGTGCAAGGTGATCAACTTGTACTATGGAAGTGAGGATAGCGGAGTCAAGGATGGATTAGCGCGAGCCTCTGTCTCAAACTGATCTGTCTCTGGCTTCGTCCTGTGACGAACTTTTCCTGTTCGACTTGCTCGGGTTCGATCGGTCATGTTCTTGTTTGATTGTTGGCCGGTCAGCTCGACGGTCAGCGGAGAATGGGAAAGGGGCGTTACAGGCCATGACTCCGATAAATGGCTGAAAGCCGCTGAATCCGAAATGGGATCCATGTCACAGAACTAAGTATGGACTTGGGTTGATTTACCCGATGGTGTAAAAGACATTGAGAGTAAATAGATTTTCAACAAGAAAAGTTGATGTGGATGGTAATATCCAGATATACAAAGCTAGGTTGGTGGCAAAAGGTTTCAAGCAAATCCATGGTATTGACTATGAAGAAACCTATTCCCCAGTCACTATGCTTAAGTCCATTCGGATTCTCCTAGCAACCGCCGCTCATTATGATTATGAGATATGGCAGATGGATGTGAAAACAGCTTTCCTTAATGGAATTCTGGAAAAAGGATGTGTACATGACACAACCTGAAGGTTTCATTGATCCTAATGTTGCTAGGAAGGTATGCAAGCTTCATTGATCCATTTATGGATTGAAGCAAGCATCTCGGAGTTGGAATCTTCATTTTGATGAAACAGTCAAAAAGGTTTGACTTCATCAGGAACGAAGAGGAACCGTGTATTTACAAGATGACTAGTGGGAGCGCAGTTGCATTTCTAGTATTGTATGTTGATAACATACTGCTTCTCGGAAATGAAGTTCCATTGTTTCAGTCTGTTAAGACTTGACTCGGAAGTTGTTTTTCGATGAAAAAATGGGAGAAGTCGTATACATTCTTGGAATAAGAATCTATAAAGATAGATTGGACAAGCTAATTGGATTGTATCAAGATACTTATATTGATAAGGTAATGCACAGGCCCAGTATGCATGATTCCAAGAAGGGTTTTATGCCAATGACTCTTGATATTACTCTTAGCAAGACGCAGTGTCCTTCGACGCATGCTGAGCGAGAGCGCATGAGGATCAGAATACTGCTATAGGCATCAGATGTCTTAAGATGTGATATTAATTTTAGTGGGAGTTGTTGTTGTTGATTTTAGTTATGATATGATGTTCATGTAAACATAATTTGATTATGTTAATGAAATCTGTTTTCAGTATTATTTAATTATGATTATTAAATAATAGTCCCAAAGCAATTTATGACATTTTATAGTCATCAAGTATGTGACTTGATCATGAAACCCTATGAATGATAAATGACATAAATTATGTTGGTCCCTGGTCGAGGTTATTAAAGTGGGACATTAACAACCGTGTGAGACTAGCATGTGAGGTGACTGATGACTAAGTTTCATGGAGTCATTAATAAGAGTATTAAAGTCAATCACATAGATATGTGTTAGAGAACACAGGATCGGACATGACCCGCTAATGAGAACTCTACAGGATAGTTATATAAGTGTCATGAGAGCTTTCATTACGAGTATAGAGTATAGTCCTTAGACCTGAGTTCATCATGTTTTCTTACATATGAATTGGTCCGTTTTAACTTTGTCAAACGTCAGCCGTAACAGGTGACTATAAAGGCATTGATTGGGCGTATCATGAAGTGTGTGAAGGAACAAGGATGGAACAAGATGGGATTTGTCCCTCCTATATAACAGGAGATAAATATCTCAGGGCCCATCGAAGATTTGATACTGAGAAATGTGTGACCACACTCAAACGAGGTGATTGTCAGTCATTTGTCTTGTCAGTATAAATCCGAGTTCGATGAACATGATCTTGGCTTAATAAGGATGACACGGATCTTGCCTTATGCCAGATCGAGATATAGAGACGAAGGGATTATGGGAATAGATGATTCCAGTACAAGTGGGAGATTGTTGGGAATGTCCTGAAATCATACTTGTAATCACTCTAGAGATAGTTGTGTTGTCGAGATTAGACATTCGTATGATACTGGGAAATCATAACGCTTTGCTAGAAGCCACTTATGGTATATGAGTTTAGAACTCATTGCTAGTATTATATGATCCTACAGGGTCACACACCTAAGCAAACTGGATATTTAATATGGGGTTGATCATTAGTATAATGATCTGGTGAATGTATATTTGATATACATTCAATAACGATTCTCTGAGGTTGTGTCGATCGACACAGAAGGTGCATCGATCGACACAGGTCGCAAACCAAAATAGAGATTTTGGTTTATGACTTAATTAACTACGGTTTGATCCTCGGTTAATTAGGTCGTGGTAAAATTCTATATATATATATATATATATATATATATGTGATATATGGTCGACTTTTACAGACACCGTACTCAATTTACAGCCACCTCGGTGAAACACAGAAACCTCTAAGAGATCTGATCTCTACGGCACTAGCATCCCGGTCCGTTCCAGTTTGTGTGCGTGTGGATACCAGTAGAGGCGCAGCACTTGAGGCGCTAAGCAATCTCGAATACTTGTTCATCTTCCGCTGCTAATCTCCAGGTAATTCGAGATCTTAATGATTAAATAAACTTAGACCTTGGATCCTAGGCTTGGAATTTATACTTAGGGTTGCTAATTCTGATTATAACTGCTAGAAATTCCTTCATATAACAACATTAATCGGGATCCACGATAGATATTAAGACTAGCAGAAAGTGAATCCCTCGCATGGGAAGATGCACAATCATTGGCACCAACAGTTAAATCAACACCTCAAAATAATATTGATGACCCCAATTCGCTTCCGGTACGAGTGGATATCCAAGGACGGTGTTTTGTAGATTGATCGTGGAAGGAGGGTGATACTTTTCAGGCTAAGGATAGTACAATATCTACGAGGGAGAGAGATATGTAATGATGAGAGCAAGAAATATAAGATGCAGTCAATCCTCCCTTTACGCAGAATTGGAAGCACTAATGCGGGCAATGAAATGCATGAAGAGATGAAATCAACAAGATATAACATTCATTACAAATTGTTCAGAGGTGGTGAAGATAATGTATATACCCACAAAATGGCATGCATTTTTGATACATCTGGATGAGTATGAAAGTCGCAAGAGTTTCTTCACAAGGTTTACTATCATTCACATTCTAAGAACAAGCAACACAAAGGTAGATAATTTTGCACGAGGTGCTCGAATCTATCTATTTTAATTTGTTTATGTAAATCCAAATCCACTTGCTTAACTAATTGAAATTCATTTGTATTTTTTATGTTGTTGACCAAAATTTTTTTTTATAAAAAACGGGTTTTATATAAATTGACTAACATTTTATTATTTATGGTTTTGTCTTTGAAAAAAATATCCAGCTCATCAAAAAATTATAAAATGACATAAGAAATATTAGTAGTTATATAAATCTAAAAACATATATACTAAATATTCATAATTTAAAACAAAGTTCACGCATCCTTTCATATTAAACCTAATTTATGAAATATTTTTCTATACCAAGTTAATATAAATCTAATATATATATATTAAATTTTCATAAACTAAAAAAAGTTCGCGCGTTCTCTCGTATTGAATGGAAAAATGAGTTTGTATTATTTATAAAATATTTTGGCAAACCAAAAAAAAAAAAAAAATTATAATCCTATTCCTATCCATTCACAGATCACAAATTTGGCTTACCCATCCCAACACCACACATCATGTCATATCATAAACACACAAAAGACAAAGCATACGTAACCACATTCTCTTTATCCTTACCGTCTATCAATCATCCCGACATTACTTCACCGAACCGGAATCTTAACCCAAACCGGAACTCTATTTTTCCAGAACACAATTTTTCAGTATTGACATTCGTAAGAATTTTTGCGTGATACCTTATCTTGATCGATGAATTTAAACTGTATAATTAAGAAATTGTTTGGTTTAGACTCAAATTCGGGTTGGAGTTAGAAATCATAATACCGATATACCGTAACATAACCGAATAACGTATAAAGAACTGAAAGAAACGATAAAAACTGAAAAAGGAAAATACCAAAGAGGAAAATAAAGAAAAATCAAAATACGAAGAAAGAATGTCAGAGGCAGACGAAGAAGAAGAAAGATCAAGTGCGGTTACAGGTTCGAGAAGTTTCGATCTTCCCGAGGAAGTCCTTCAAGTCCTACCGTCCGATCCATTCGAGCAGCTAGATGTGGCCCGCAAAATCACATCCATTGCTCTCTCGACACGTGTCTCTGCTCTGGAATCAGAGTCGTCCGATCTCCGGGAACTTGTAGCCGAGAAGGACAATGAAATCGCCGAGCTCCAATCACAAGTGGAGTCGCTCGACGCGTCTCTCTCCGATGCCTTGCATAAACTTTCTCTGGCCGACGGTGAAAAGGTCCGACCAGTGTTTGACTTCTGACCCGACACGAATCGATTTCAATTTTGTCTTTTTCGTTGATTAATCGGTCTTGAAAATTTGTAGGAGAATCTGCTGAGAGAGAATTCTTCGTTGTCTAATACTGTGAAGAGACTCCAGAGGGATGTCACAAAGGTAAATTTTGGACTCAAACTCGACTTTAGCACAAATGATTTAAGCTTTTTGGAGCTTAAAAGGTGTTTCAATGGAATTTGATTGATGAGTTTTCGAAATGGTGCAGCTTGAGGGTTTCAGGAAGACACTTATGATGTCTCTTCAAGATGACGACCAAAATGTAGGAAACTTCACTTTCTTAAATTGCTTTAAAGTAAAAAAAAAAAATCATAATTGATTGTCTTTGGGTTTTAACAGGCAGGAACAACACAAATCATTGCTAAACCAACACCAAACGGTATACTTCTTGTTTTCTTGTTTGGTTCCACAATTGTATCAATCAACTTGTGTGAAATCTTGATGTTGAGATTTCAGATGAAGATTCTCCATTTCAACCTTCAAGACATTCGTCAGTCCAATCTCAAGCTTCTGAAGCTATTGAACCAGCTCCAACGGACAACGAAAACGAAGGTAATAAATAAATCTCAGTTCTCAAGCCATTAAGCTTTTGTTTCACAAGTGAATAAAGCTTAAGGTTTTGTCGTATGGAATCCGCAGCTCCAAAACCGAGTTTATCAAATAGTCTCCCATTATTATCTCAGACTACTACTCCTCGGCTTACTCCTCCTGGTTCACCACCAACACTATCTGCTTCTACTACCCCTAAAACGACTTCGAGACCTCTCTCTCCTCGACGCCATTCCGTATCATTCGCTACCACTAGAGGCATGTTTGATGATACTAGATCTTCTATTTCTATCTCAGAGCCTGGATCCCACACCGGTAAGTTTAAAACCAGGATTTTTTTCTTGACAAGAACACAAATGTTAACGGTTTGTGTGTGTTTCAGGACGTACTCGGGTTGACGGAAAAGAGTTCTTCCGACAAGTCAGGTAAAAAACACTCTTATTCTGAAACATTCTAACAAAGACTCTCTCTCTATGTAATGTAACATATCTACATCTTTTTATCAGGAGCCGGTTATCTTACGAGCAGTTTGGTGCCTTTCTTGGAAATGTCAAGGATCTTAACGCCCACAAGCAAACAAAAGATGTAAGGAAAATACTCTCTCTCACCTTTCTTCTGATTGAAGCTTGGATTTTGAATCAATACACAATGTCTGTTTTTCAGGAAACGCTTAGGAAAGTTGAAGAGATATTTGGAAGCGATAACAGAGATCTCTATGTCATATTCGAGGGCTTGATCACTCGCAACGCTCACTGAGAGTTTGCTTTCTTCTGTTACACGTAAAAATCAAGATTCAGTCTGCAATATTCGATTTCTTTGTTTTCTTGACTGTCAAGTAAGACCAAGTGCAAACCGAGAATTTGATTGTATCATTTGTGCCTGTTGTGTTTCTCACGTTTTCAATAATTTACATTTCATCATCTTTAAAACCAACCAATCAACATCCAAAGTATTGTATGCTATTTGGTGTTTTTATTTCACCCCTATAAGAAACAGAGTGTCATAAAAAAAAAGTAAATAACCGACTTAAATAAATCGGAAAAGTAAACTAATATAATCTTAAAAAAGGAAATCACAGAAATAAATTCTCTTAGATCGAATCTCACATGTGCTCATCGACAAAAGCTTTGAGATGATTAAACGAAGATCCTCCTTCTCTCACCGTCACCGCCGCTAAATCTCTCCACCTCGCTGCGTTTATTCAAAACTCCTCCGCCTTCTCCACCATCACTTCCTCAATGCACCGCGTATCTCCCCACTCCCCACCAAAACTTCTTCATCTTCCTTCTTTTCCACCACTCTCACACCTGTCCTCCAACAATCTTCTAGAAGCTTCGCATTCGTCATCTGATCAGTCCACTGCGGAAACGCAAGCACCAGAACTCCCGCCACCAAACTCTCCAGCGACGAATTCCACCCGCAATCACGTAACAACCGATTGATCTATGCTTCAAAAGGCTAAACTGATCGCACCAAGAAACCACCATTCCTATCTCATTCAGCTCTTCTCTGAAACTCCCCATGCTCTCTTCTTCTTTCTCCTCCCCACCTTCTTCACTTCTGTACGACTTATCTGTAATAACCCACAAAAACGGCCTCCGACTCTGTATCAACGCCTTGCAGAGCTCCACAGCCTGTTTCTTGCTCAACACGGCAAGCGTCCCGAACGAAATATAAAGCACAGACGAATCTGTTTTTGTATCCAACCACTCGATGTATTCAGCGCCAATCCCGGACTCGGCCCTAGAGGTTATCAGCGGACCGATGGGAATAATCTTGAAATTATCAAGAACCGATACTAGAGCTTCTTGTTCAAGCTCTTGGAAACTATTGACGAGGATACTAGGGTTTTCCTCTTGCTTCAGTGACTATCTGTTCTCGAAACGCCGGCAGAAGAAACGAATATGCGTTTTTAGGGACGATGAATGTTGGAAGATCACGGAGACGGAATAGTGGCAGAGCGGGGAGTGTAATAGAAACAGAAGGGTTGTTATTAGCCGTCTCTGAGATTGCATCTGCATAGCCGTTGAAGTAGTGGTAGAAGATGGAGAAGACGGTTACGGGCTGGACCCAGAGAAGAGCAGAAGGGATGTGAAACTCACGCGCAAGCTCAGCGACCCAAGTGAGGAGGATGGTGTAAACCACGCAGGTAAACGGCCGGTTATCTTCGATTAGTTCAGTTAGGGTTTCTCTGCCACGCCGTCTCATCTTAGATATGTATTTCTGGCGAGACTTGTCGGAGGAAGTAAAGGATTTGATGCCGTCGTCGTGGCCATCGGAGTAAGTGGCGAAGAAAAGGGTTTCGGGGACGTTTTCTTTAGAGAACATACGGCGGTTGTAGGCGGAGAATGGGGCTGCGAAGGTGACTCGAGCTCCGGTTATTGTTCCGGCGAGGCGTTTGGCGAGCTCGAGAGATGGGTTGATGTGGCCTTGTGCTGACAATGTCACAAACAGAAAGTGTGGTCCTGTGGATGATTTCGATGAATCATTATTGCTATCCATTTTTCTATTTTTGGTTTTGTAATTAATGAAAGACAATAACAAGTTACATATATATATATATATATATATATATATATATATATATAAGAGATTATACTGACGCAGATCGAGAAAATGGTCATTCAAATCACGAACTTTTCGGTCAAAGCCAAAATATATACGAACTTTAAAACGCATCAAAAAAAGCATGAACAAAATTTGACTTTCTAAATTAAATACAAACTTATCGTTGACTGACCGTTTTAAATACATTATTTTGGTGCAAGGTTTAAAAAAGAAAAAAATGACGTTGGTAGGACTCGAACCTAAGATCCTTAGCTTAAAATAAACCTTAACTCGCCACTGTGCCACCAAGCTCTCTTCGGATATAAGTAAATAATAATGTTATTTAACTTATACCGAGTACGTTTTTAAATTAAAATGCTAATTACAATTAATAATTTAAATGGTAATCATTATAATAATTAAGAAAATACGATTTTAAAAATAACTTTAAAAAAGAAAAGATTATTTTATATAACTTTTTTTATTTGAAAGATACTTATAAATAACTTTTTTATATAAGTTTTTTTTTATTTGAAGGATACTTATAACTTTTTTTATTTGAAGGATACTTATAAATTATAAATTATACCTATAAATACGATACTTATAATAAATATTAAACAAAATCAAATCATATATTAGCCAAATAAATTATATAAGTATCCTTCAAATAAAAAAAGTTATATAAAAAGTTATATAAATCAAAGAAAAGTTATTTAAAATTTATTTATAAGTATCCTTCAAATAAAAAAAGTTATATATAACAATCTTTTATTTTTCAAAGTTATCTTTAAAATCGTATTTTCTTAATTATTATAATGATTACCATTTAAATTATTAATTGCAATTAGCATTTTAATTTAAAAACGCACTCGGTATAAGTTAAATAACATTATTATTTACTTATATCCGAAGAGAGCTTGGTGGCACAGTGGCGAGTTAAGGTCTATTTTAAGCTAAGGATCTTAGGTTCGAGTCCTACCAACGTCATTTTTTTTTTCTTTTTTTTAACCTTGCACCAAAACGACGTATTTAAAACGGCCAGTCAACGATAAGTTTGTATTTAATTTAGAAAGTCAAATTTTGTTCATGCTTTTTTTGGTGCGTTTTGAAGTTCGTGTATATTTTGGCTTTGACCGAAAAGTTCGTGATTTGAATGACCATTTTCTCGACGCAGATCTAACTGATTAAAACTATAATATTTAAAAGAAGAAGAAGAAAAGCAACCGCACTCCAACCCACCTCTATATTTGACTATAAATGTTATTTTAGAGGCAAATTCACTTCAACCCACCTCTATTTCTTCTTCTAAAATAGAGATCTTTATTTTTTCAGGAACTTTATTTTTTCCTCTACAATAGAGGTGAAGTTTTTAATTTACAAATTAGTCATTTAACTTTTAAATACTTTTGTTTATGACTAAAACAAATAAATATTAATATTTTTAATAACTAATAATATAATAATATAATAATTAACAAATTATAAATAATACTATTATATATTTAAAATAAATATTGAAAATCAAAATATAATTTTTTGAGGAAAACATCCTTTGGTCATTTGTGAAAAAATTAAGGCTAGACATTTTATCCGGATCCGAAGATCTGAATCGGTGTTGGTACTGGATTTCTCTCTAGGAAATCCGGCCCGTTAACAGATAAGACAAAGGCTCATATTCATGAGCCCGTTCCAGAATCAAAGACAAAGAAGAGAGCCGACTCCTTTGTTGGGCCCAAGCGAATAAACGCCCTGACAAAGCCCGGACGATGCCGAAGCCGGAGACAATCGAGCTCGAGCTCGGCAGAAGATGACGTGGAGATAGAGCAACTCGGTCTTCGCCAGTTCAACTGATCCACGCAAATCTCGGAGATCGTTATGACGGCGAGGCCGAAATATCGGAACAGAAAGATCAGAGTCGAGCCTATTTAAAGAAGAAGTGGCGATCCATTCAAGATATTCCAACCCTAGCAAAGAACACTTCGACTAGATAGCTCGATTTCATACTTTGTACTCTCTTTTCGATTGTGTTTGTTCTATCTCAACGATCAATCTCAATAAAGTCTTTGATTCATAGGAAACTATACCATTTCTATATCCTAAAGTCCAAATCCACGAATACAAATTCTTAGTGTGAATCCCAGATCTCACATTTGGCGCCGACTGTGGGGACTATCTATAGTTTTTCCTATCTTAAGAATCAGATCCTAGATCCGATAGATCGAGATGAATCCCGACCAAACTGGCTCTCCCAGCGCCACACCACCAGTTGACCTCCCTCAAACGGTCGACAACGTTCCTCAGAACACCACCGGGGTAAGAAACATGGGTCAGACCGACAGCGTGTTGACGAGCTCTGCCTCAGTCTCTACGACCTCGGCACCAACCGGCTCCGTCGCTCAAACAATCGCGACAAGCCAGACTCCGACAAATGTTTTGTCAGGAACTAATGATCCGAGCAGGAACTGGGTGTGGATGAGAAACGATTCGATATCCACCCCAGGAGGTGGATCTGGAATAACCAGACCTAATTCACCACTACCTTCTGCTGCACAGAGACAAGGGCCAAATGATCTTGCCGAAATCCGTTCGATGCTAAGCCTGTTGGTAGATCGAACGAGAAATAATGAGGCAAGCGCAAGGGCCCAAGAGATCGCGAACCATTCTCTGGACGCGCAGCTCGACGAACAAGAGCGGCGCCTTAACGCCCGTCTTGAAGAGCTCGCCAGTCAAAGCCAAGGGGGTAGACCAACGCGAACTCACATAAGTCCTCCACCGTGTACCCGCTTGGACTTCTCCCAGGTAGTAACTCCTCCGGGAGCGTCGGGAAATTTCGGTAATACGTCAAATAGTGGCTTCCGCCCTACAATGACCCCTATCGCGATACCGACCCCATTCAGTTCGAGTTCAATGGTCACAGATCCAACCGGATCAAGAAACCGACTTTTACCCGGGCCACCACCTTTCCCGAATAACTCTAATATCCGACCGAGGCAACTAGGAGGCTCTGCCTTCGCCTCGAGCTCGGGACTCCTTAACGGATCAAACACGGTTCAGTTCCGAACACCCCAGATCGACCAGACAAGGTCGGTCCCACCGATCGATCTCCTCGACCCCGTTTTTCCGGAACAAACGTCAGGTCAGGCACAAGCCCAGTTCACACCCGCAGAGGGCGATGAACACGATATGCTTAGACAATACATCGAGCAGGCTAAGGCCCAGTTCAACAGTCTGAGCTCGAAAGTTCACATGGCAACGAGCGCGGCTTCTGACATCGATCGAGTGATCGAAGAAACGCAACAAACACCGTTCACAGATCGGATCGCGTTTGCAAGGATCCGAGAAATCAAGAAAACTAAGTTTCCAGAATTCTCTGGGAAATCAGACCCGAAAGCCCACATCAGGGCATTCCGACTAGCGATGGCAAGGGTGTACCTTACCGATGAGGAGAGAGAGCCGGCCTTCTGCAGGCTCTTCGCGGAAAACCTATCGGGCTCCGCCCTAGAATGGTTTACCGGACTGGAAGAAGGGTCCATTGACAACTTCACCCAGTTCATGACGGCTTTCCTCAAACAATACTCCGTCTTCATCGAGGAAAAGACTACTGAGGCAGCCCTATTTGGCGTCTCTCAAAAACCTGACGAAACACTTCGCTCGTACATCGACCGATTTAAGGAAATAAAATCCAAAATCGCGAACCCATGAGACGAAGTAGCTATAGAAGCATTAAGACGAGGACTATGGTACTCAACCAGATTCCGCGAGGAAATAACAGTCTGCGAACCTCAAACGCTCGATGACGCCCTCCATCGCGCATCGGCCTTCGCTCGCCTCGAGGATGAAACCACGACCCTCAGAGAAAAGCACCGAAAAGAAAAAAACCCGTCGGGCTCGCAGAATACGAACTCGAAAAAGGATTCCCGTAAATCAGGGAACGTCAACGCGGTCGAGAGCCCGAAGAGCTCGAAGAAATTCGAGTTCGACAAGGAAAAATTCTGTGATTTCCACAATAAAAGAGGACACTCGACCGAAGATTGCTACACTCGAGCTAAAGCCGAGGCTCAAAAGCGAGAGTCCGAAATCAAGCAAGACTCCGAAGTCGAGGAGGAAACTCTGCCCGACAAAAAGGAAAACAAACAGACCAAGGAGTCGAACTCCAAAAAGCCTTCTCAGAACAAATGGGAACGGTCAAAAGAGCCGGAATCCCCCGAAACACTCCCTCAAGGGTCGCGAAAGCGAGTCGAGTTCATCCTCGGCGAGCTCAACCTGAGCGGCACTCCGGGAGGTTCGGCACTATCCCCGCCTCTGGCTCCTGCTAAAAGTTTACGCTCGAGAATCAATCTCCCTCGTCTCTGCGGGGGGGGGGGGGGGGGGGGGGGGGGGGGGGTGTACGGGCTATACCCCCTAAACGAATCGACTTCATCTTCGGTGGCTCCAAGCTTTGCCGCGACTCGGTCAATTCGATCAAAGCTCTTCAAAGAAGAGTCGAGACCGACAGAGGGGGGAAAACCCCAATGTTGGGTCCAGACCACGAAATCATTTTCTACAAAAGCGAGACAAGTAATCTCGACAAACCACACGACGACGCCCTCCTCGTTTGTCTAGTAGTGGGAGATGTCGAACTCTCAAGGATAATGATTGACACGGGAAGTTCGGTATATGTCCTCTTTTACGACGCGTTCAAAAAGATGGACTTCAACGACTCCGAGATCGTGGAAGAAAAGACACCACTAGTAGGTTTCGCTGGCGAAACGACGTACTCGATGGGCTCTGTCTTCGCCCCAGTAACCGCTGGAGGAGTTCGAAGAATGACGGAGTTCGTCATAGTAGATCGGCCAACTCCTTATAACGCGATCCTAGGTCGACCATGGATATACGACATGAAAGCGGTACCATCGACCTACCACCAATGCGTAAAATTCCCAACTCCCAAAGGGATCAAAACCATTTACGGAAGTCAAAAGATTTCCCGCCATTGCTACATGAACGGATACAAGCAGATCGAGAAATCCCCTGCGTAGCAATTAAAGAAAGAGGAGGAGCTCGCCACCATGCAGACCAAAAGGTCGAACGACCCAAGTCAAATAGGACCCCCAAAGGACCTCACGACGCAGGTCTGCATAGACGACGCTCATCCCGAAAGACTCGTTGGCATCGGAATCGACCTATCAGAGCCAGTTAAAAATGAACTGGTCTCTTTTCTCAAACAGAACGTCGACTCCTTCGCCTGGTCTTCAGCAGACATGAAAGGGATCAACATCGACGTAACCAGCCACAAGCTGAATGTCGACCCAACCTACAAACCGGTAAGAAAAAAGCGTCGAAAACTAGGCCCTGAGCGGGCCAAAGCCGTCAATGATGAGGTCGACCGGTTATTAAAAATCGGATCGATCAGAGAGGTCAAGTACCCCGACTGGCTTGCCAATCCCATGGTGGTTAAGAAAAAGAACGGGAAGTGGAGAGTCTGTGTAGATTTTACGGATCTCAACAAAGCATATCCAAAGGACAGCTTCCCACTCCCGCACATCGATCGACTGGTCGAAGCTACCGCCGGACATCAGCTACTATCTTTTATGGACGCGTTCTCGGGGTACAATCAAATATTGATGAACCCTGAAGACCAAGAAAAGACTTCGTTCATAACGGATCGAGGCACGTACTGCTACAAAGTCATGCCCTTTGGACTGAAAAACGCAGGAGCAACTTACCAACGCCTCGTCAACAAGATGTTTTCAGGACTCTTAGGCAAAACCATGGAAGTCTACATCGACGATATGCTGGTAAAATCTTCCAGGTATGAGGATCACATCCCCCAACTAAAAGAATGTTTTACCATTCTCAATAAATACGGGATGAAACTCAACCCAGCTAAGTGTACCTTCGGGGTTCCCTCAGGAGAATTCCTTGGTTACTTAGTGACCGAAAAAGGGATCGAAGCGAACCCCAAACAGATCGCAACGTTCATAGAGATGAAATCTCCCAGAACAACGCGAGAAGTCCAGCGCCTGACCGGCAAAATAGCTGCTCTGAATCGCTTTATCTCAAGGTCGACTGATAAATGTCTACCCTTCTATCACTTGCTCAAAGCAAACAAAAATTTTCTCTGGGACGAAAAGTGCGAAGAAGCTTTCACTCAGCTCAAAGCTTACTTAAGCGAACCACCGATACTGGCGAAACCAGTAGAAGGAGAACCCCTTTACCTCTACCTAGCTGTCTCGACGGCAGCAGTAAGTGGAGTCCTGGTTCGCGAGGACCAAAACGAGCAACGGCCGGTATATTACATCAGTAAGACCTTGATCGACGCTGAAACCAGATAAACCACCATGGAAAACTCGCCTTAGCGCTAGTGACATCGGCTCGGAAACTCCGACCGTACTTTCAATCGCACTCGATCATAGTGATGACCTCTCAGCCGCTGAGAACCATCCTTCACAGTCCAAGCCAGTAGGGTCGATTGGTCAAATGGGCTATCGAACTTAGCGAGTACGACATTGAATACAAAGCTCGAACGTGCCTAAAAGCACAAGTACTGGCAGCTTTCGTAATCGAGCTCCCTCCGACTATAGAACTCGACCCGACTTCAGCCCAAAAATGGAAACTCTACGTCGATGGAGCTTCCTCGAGGCAAGGATCCGGAGTAGGAGTGAAATTAGTCTCCCCAACGGGTGAAGTACTAGAATAATCGTTCAGACTGGGCTTCTCCGCATCGAATAACGAAGCAGAATATGAAGCGTTAATAGTCGGGCTCATACTCGCGATAGCCATAGGAGCCCGGGAAGTAAACGCCTTCAGCGATTCCCAACTGGTCACGAGCCAATATCATGGCGACTACGAGGCCAAAGACGAACGGATAGAAGCATACCTACTGGTAGTCCATACATTGGCCGAACAGATCGAATTCTTCGATCTAACACGAATCCCACGAGGGGAAAACACCGCAGCCGATGCGCTAGCCGCATTAGCATCGACATCAGATCCTAACCTCAAAAGGATCATACCAGTCGAAGGGATAGAAAAACCAAGCATCGACATAGCCCTCAAAGCTCTGTCCTTGAAAGAGGACGGGCCCGCTATGAAGGACGATGTCAAGCACAAAGAATGTCCTGGGGGCACCAGTAGCGACATCATCGAGATTGATGATGACCTCGATCCTAGAAACGCCGTGTACGTCGCGAACGTTCCCGACGGACCAATTCAAGCCGCATCCTCTAATCAGGGACCTGAGCCTAACAACGACGAAGATTGGAGAACTCCGATCATTCGATACATCACAAACGGCGAAGTTCCCGATGACAAATGGGAGGCGCGGAAACTTAAAACACAAAGTACGAGGTACTGTGTCACGCAAGGAGAGCTCTTTAAAAGGAGCCTCTCCGGACCTTATCTCAAATGCCTTGATAAAAAGCAAGCCCTAGCTGTGATTACACAAACACATGACGGATCCTGCGGAAGCCATTCCGGAGGACAAGCATTGGCCGTGCGAATCAAAAGGCAGGGTTACTATTGGCCGACAATGGCAACCGGATGCGAGTCCTTCTCCAACAAATGCGACAAATGCCAAAAGCATACTCCAATTATCCACCAAGCGTCGGAGAAACTCTCCTCTATCTCATCACCGTACCCATTCATGCGATGGGGAATGGACATTGTGGGACCGCTAGTCGCATCCGACAAAAAGAAAGCTACGCACCTATTGGTGATGACGGACTACTTCACCAAGTGGATTGAAGCAGAGTCATACCAAAAAGTTAAGGACGTTCACGTTAAGGAGTTCTTCTGGCGAAACATCGTTTGCCGACATGGACTACCCCACGAGATCGTCACCGATAACGGATCTCAGTTCATATCAAACACGTTCAAAGAGTTCTGTAGAACTTGGAACATAAAGCTTACTTACTCAACTCCGCGCTATCCCCAAGGAAACGGGCTAGCGGAAGCAGCTAACAAAGCGATTATGAACGGTCTCAAGAAAAGGCTCAACGAGTGCAAAACAACTTGGAGCGACGAGCTCCTGGCCGTACTATGGGCTTATCGAACTACCCCCCACAAATCCACCGGCGAGACTCCATTCTCGCTGGCTTATGGGATCGAGGCGGTAGTACCAGCCGAAATCCTCGTGTCAAGCATCCGCAAGGAAGAATGCCCACGACAAGAAGAACTTAACAACAAGATGATAACTGACGAGCTCGACCTCGTCGACGAAAGAAGGAACCTCGCATTAGCTCGACTCCAGAATTACCAACAAGCCGCAGCTCGCTACTATGATTCCCGAATCAAAACTCGAAGGTTTCAAGTAGGAGAGCTCGTCTCTACGGAAAGTGTTCGACCATAAAAAGGAAGAACACGCTGGAAAATTAGGAGCAAAGTGGGAAGGTCCTTACCAGGTCACCGACGTTGTGAAGGACGGGGTCTATCGACTCAAATCGGTAGAAACCCAGAAACCTGAACTACGACCTTGGAACATCATCAACCTCAAAAAGTACTTCCACTAAGAGTACATCAACATAATCGAACTACGAAATGGCTTGATCCCCTTAAAAGGGTACGTAGGCAGCTCGATTTCGAGCGCAGCCACCCCCAAACACAAAGCTCTTACCGAGCTCGATAACTTCAAACGAAGTCATACTAGCTTATCTTTGAGAAATCAAAATAAGTCCCCCAATCAAACGTCTCTCCCTGTCGCAAAAGTTAGAGCCGTTACGTTGTGCAAAGTGATATGAAATTATCTCTTTCAAATAACGAGTGATATGAAATTATCTCTTCAAAAAAAAAAAACGATGTGAAATTATCCCTTCCGAGCGACCTGAAATGGCCTCTCCCAAAGCTAAAGTGATATGAAATTATCTCTCCTAAAATAAGCGATATGAAATTATCCCTTCCGAGAGACCTCAAACGGCCTCCCCCAGAAATCAAGCGATAAGAAATTATCTCTTCAAAAATCAAGTGATATGAAATTATCTCTCCAAGAAGTAAAGTGATATGAAATTATCCCTTCAAACAAAGCGACCTAAAATGGTCCCTCCAAACCGAACGAGCTGAAATGATCGTCCCAAAACAAGCGACCCAATACGGTCCTCCCGAATCGAACGAACTGAAATGATCGTCCCAAAGAAAGAGATCCAGAATGATCTTTCCAAAAAAAAACACAATTCTTCTAAACCTTATACGGATTAAAAGAATCGGGGGGGGGGGGAGGGGGGCTACCCCACCCCTCAAGCAAAATAACGAGGTCAAGACGGCTATTCAAGCATGCAACCTCTACACACTCCAAATCGGATCTTTGTAAGTTTACTTCTATTCGTTCTCGTACTTAATACTTCTCTTTTCAATTCAGCGATTAAGCCTGAATCTTACATTACGAAGTAGTCGCACCTCAAACTATTCCCGACAAAGAACTCGAGCTCAAATGTGATTGACTTAAAAGTTCGCAAAGAACTACCTAAGGCAACTCAAAATAAGTTATCTGCTCGATTCCTCTGGAGAAGTTCGAATCGCCACAACGGCTCGAATTTTATGTTAAGGCATAAAAACATAAAAATCTATGCTAAGGCATGAAAGATTTAAAAAGCAGTTCATAAAAAAAAAGAGGACACGACGTCCTCGAAGTTTATAATCTAAAAGCCCCCTCGGGCAACAAAAGTCTGAAAAGAAATTAAAAGCCCCCTCGGGCAACGAAAAGTCTGAATTAAAAGCCCTCTTGGGCGGCAACAAATGAAAAGGACTAGAACTGCTTGGAAGGAGAGGAAGCCTCGTCTTGATTCTCCGTCTGACCATCGGTCGTCCTGTCCTCCTCGAGTTGACCCTCGACCTCATCGCTAACTCGCGAGCTAACTCCGGTCGGGAGGTTCGACCCATACTGATCAAGACGAGTAGCCGCCTGGTTTAGGAGGCGCGCAAGGATCACGGAATCGTCCGACATCACCGGCAAATTAAGCTTGCTGATACTGAAGTCCGACACCGCCGCAGCGTTCATCTCCTCCGTGGCCAATCTCTTCTTCTCGGCCAAGTCCATCACCTCCTTGGTCAGGTCCAGTTCGCCAGAGGAGAACTCGGCAATAAGCGCAATATTTGCCAAGGCCTCCTAGAGCCTCATCTCAGCGCTCACGGCGACTTTCCTCTGGCTCTCCTTCGCCGCGATCCCCTCGAGAATCTTGAGGTATTCACCGTTTAGCCCCTTCTTCGCCTCATGGGCCACCACCTTAACGTCAAAATCTCGGTCAGCAAGAGCCTTGTCCAGATCGCCCTGACATTGCGCAGCCCGCACATCCGCAACCCGACCTGCCTCAATGGCGGTTCGACTCGCCTCCTCCACGATCGAAACCTGAGCCAAGGCACCCCGCAACTGCGCATCCAGGTGGCCCACCTTCTCCCGTAACTCCTCCTCTCAGGCCATGGCCCCCTGCAACTGCGCTCTCAGGTCCCTGACCGTCTTCTCGACGGTATCGAGCTCACTCGCCTGCGGTATCTCCCGCAGCTCTCGCTCGGCCCTAGCCGCAAACTTGTTCGCAGCCTCCAAGGCCTACGAGAAAAACGAGAATTAAGCATAAAACATACCAAAAAGCGAAGGAAGGAAATCGTTACCTTCCCAGAAGCTGCCATCATCTCGGTATAAACTTCACCAAGAGCCATATCCCCAACAGCCGGGAGCTGAACACCTGCATGCTTAAAATGCCTCAGCAAATAGGCCACACCCTTCGGGTCATCCGCAATCGGACATTCCTTCTGGTGCCTGAAGCGCCAGTTGAAAGACCCAGAGGACCCGGAAGAAGCAGGTCTCGCCTCAGCACTCTGGTTCGATCTCCTCGAACTCACCTCCGCGTCGGTTCTTTGACGCTTCGCCGCCGGAGGAGGAGGACCACCCCGGCTTCGACCGTTCGATCCCCTCGAACCATTTGACCGGGAGTTACGCAAAGCAGGCTCTCCAGACGGGATCTGAACCGGTTCCTGACCGATCAAAAGAGGAGGTAAATTCTCCACCCCCACGTTTGCCTCTCCGGACCCTGCGACCTCGGGGAGAGAAACCTGAACAGGGTTTGGAGGAGGGATCGAGGCAGGAGGAGGAGGCCCCTCGTCCATGGCAAAAAGAAGGGCGTGGCTCAAGTCGCCAGCCTTCATTTTATTCGCCAGATCAACGGGATCCTTCCCGTTCCGACGACTGCTGGATCTTCGCGACATCTTTCCGAGAGAAGGGGTGCTTGCGGTAGAAATATTGTCCGAAATAGGTCGATTTGCAAACAAAACAGATTCGGGTCAACCCAGCAAACGAAGGGCATATGGCGCGACGACCCTCGGACAGATTAACCAGAACACTTACTCTCTCCGGTCCGCTCGACAATCTGAAGCGGAGCCTGAACGATTCGAGTCGAAGTGGGCTGGCGAGGGAGGCGTGATTTTTCTCGCGAAAGACGAGGTTGGTATGAAGGAGGTTGTCGGGCCGCAGGACCTAAAGCAGCTTGGATTCGCTGGTCCGTAAAGTTACACCAGCGGATATCTCCTCTCTGAAGGCGAGCTATCAAACTCGATGTATTTGGGTTCAAAGGTAATAACTCAGGAGCCTCTGCAAAGAAACCAAAAAGGTTATTAGCAAAGAGCTCGATGTCAATGAAGGACACCGTAGCAACCAGAGAAACTAGTAAACCCTATAAGCTAACCAACGCTGGCCGCCCATCTTGTCGGGATAACCGAATAATCAAAATCCTCGACCGAGTGGTGATTGATCCTGAAGTAGAAGTATTTACTCTTCCACACATCCCTCTTCGGGATCTCATCAAGGATCTTCCTATGGCGAGGAGAGAGGTAGTAGGTTCCGGGAAAACGAGTGTTATGTTTTACCGAACAAACCCTCATCAGCTCCTCGACCCCGAAGTCAATGCCCTCCTCGATGGCTCTGACCCCGAGCCCGATGACATACCGAACGAAATTCGGAGTCATCTGGTGAAAGGCCAGTTGGAGCTGAGCTAAAACCCATGAGATAATGCGAGGGATTGGAAAAAACAATCCGCATTTATCGAAATAGGTATAAGAAGCATAGCAATGACCCTCGACGACAGTTTCTGGGGACATGTCCGGTGATGGGATAAGTATCTCCACCTCCGACGGAATCCAGCACTTCACCCGCAACTTCCGTATTTGGTCGACAGTCAGACTGGACGGTGGAGGAGGACCAACCGGTCCCGCCGCCACAGTAGGACTTTCCTTGGCCGTACTCTTTCGAACCATGATAGTTCGGTATATCAGAAATTTCTTTTGAGAAAAGAAGAAAAACAAAATCTCTGGAGGAGAAAGTCTCAGAGCAACGGCAAAAGGAATAAGAGCGAGAGGCAAAAAAAAAAAGGGGGATATAATGAGGGAGAAGAAGTTACCTTGACGATTTGTAGTACGAGCAGTAATGGGAATCGTGCTAGGTAACTTCCCCTTTTAAACTATCTCGTGCTCGAGATCCGTGGGATCTTTCGTATCCCACAATCCCAACCGCTCAATTCGAAATTTGTAAATGATTACGAAAAAGATTGAGACAGTTAGGATCCTTCAGTTCCTCGCGATCTCGACCGTCAAAACAAGATCTACGGACGAGGCGAGAATAATCATTAGATTTTTCGACGCCCGAGACACGCGCGCGTCTTCCCAAGAACGTCCACCACCCATTAACCTCGACTTCTCGAAATCAATGGGCTGGGGGGCTATTGTTGGTATTGGATTTCTCTTTAGGAAATCCGGCCCGTTAACAGATAAGACAAAGGCCCATATTCATGAGCCCATTCCAGAATCAAAGACAAAGAAGAGAGCCGACTCCTTTGTTGGGCCCAAGCGAATAAACGCCCTGACAAGGCCCGGACGATGCCGAAGCCGGAGACAATCGAGCTCGAGCTCGGCAGAAGAGGATGTGGAGATAGAGCAACTCGGTCTTCGCCAGTTCAACTGATCCACGCAAATCTCGGAGATCGTTATGACGGCGAGGCCGAAATATCGGAACAGAAAGATCAGAGTCGAGACTATTTAAAGAAGAAGTGGCGATCCATTCAAGATATTCCAACCCTAGCAAAGAACACTTCGACTAGATAGCTCGATTTCATACTTTGTACTCTCTTTTCGATTGTGTTTGTTCCATCTCGACGATCAATCTCAATAAAGTCTTTGATTCATATGAAACTATACCATTTCTATATCCTAAAGTCCAAATCCACGAATACAAATTCTTAGTGTGAATCCCGGATCTCACAATCGGCATCGATCCGAAAAACTCTTATTTTGGTACTGGATCAGATAGTACTAAATCCGACGAGTATCCAAATATATCTTATATGATTACTTTTAGATAAAAATATAGAATCCGCACCGGATCCGATTTAGTACCATTCTGAATCATATTTGAAATATAATATTACGCGATCGATATCATTTTATTCATATCCGAAATACCCAAAATCCGAAGCGAATGTTCATACTTAGAAAAAATACATTAATGTTAATGGTTAAACAAAATTTTAATATGTTTTATATTTTTTATAAGATGTAATATAATTTTTTATATAGTACATATTTAATTTAAATAATATTATAATTTTGTAAAAATAAAATAAATGGCTTAAATTGTAACTTTTATAAATAAAAGATATAATTAGTAAAATAAAAAAGAATATTAGAGAGAATATTCCTTTTTAGAAGAAAATATAGAGAAATATATTGGAGCAAAACTCAACTCTATTATAGAGTTTCTCTATTTTAGAGGTAGAAATAGAGAAATACATTGGAGATGGTCTTAGTGATGACGAAAAATCTTAAAGATGAAATAATTGTTTGGATTTAGTGGATACAACTACAAGAAGATTTGTCATGTCGTGCTAAATTATTCTATATATAATAATATATAATGAGAGAACGGGAACTCTCTCCTGCCACCACATCAGTTCTTTTTGATTGGTCAATTTAAAACAAAATTTTCACATCATCATTTAAACTAAAATAAATATCTTTTTAATGTATGATTATTTAATTTAAATATAATTAGTTAAAATTATGTAAACATAAATTTTAAGTTTGAATTTAATTTAGAATCTCATAAATATATAAATATTATAAATTTTAAATACATTTTCCATACTTTTATGCATTAAATAAATAAAAATAAATAAATTTTAATATAAGTGAAATATCATATTATAAGACTAAAAAAAAAAAAAAATTATTTAAAAAATTATAATAATTGAAATTTAAAAGAAAAAATCATAGAACAAAATAATATACATAATAAATCATAATTATTAAGACTAGAAAAAAATATTATAAAATAAGATACAATGACAATAAAAAAATAAAATATAAAAAATATAAGAACACAAAAAATAAAATAAAATCAATGATAATATTATTAAAAAGTTTAAAATAATTGAAATTTAAAAGCAAAGAACCATAGAATAAATAATATAAATAATAATTATTAAAACTAGAAAAGATATTATAAAAATGAGATACAATGACAATAAAAAAATAAGAACATAAGAAATAAAATAAAATAAAAGAAATATATATGTATATATATATATATATAAATCTAAAATGACAACTAAAAATATTAAAATATACAAATAATAATTATTAACAATAGATAGAAAATGTTACAAAATTAGATAAAATGATAATAAAAAACATTATATAAAATATTTAATAACATAGAAAAGAAAAAAAAATCAATGAAATATATATATATATATATAAAAAATAATTTTAAAATGATAACTAAAACTATTAAAATATTATAAATGAAAACTAAACATTTAAGAGATTGATGAATGAAAAATGCATAAATAACAAGTATATATATTTTAAATTGTTTATAAAAATAAAAGGATGATAAAAATGTTGGAAAAAATAAAAGTTTATAAAAACTTATTTAAAATTTGATAATTAAAAAATTTATTTATAAAACAAATTAAATAAATAATTGTATGTTAGCGCATATTCTCTCCTAAAAATCACTATACTCATAAAAAAAGAAAAAAAATGTAAATTTGTAAACTAAAACATATAAATATTAATACTCAAAATAAATATCAAAATATATTAAATATCTACAAATTTAAGCAATATCCGCGCATTTGTGCGGATTCTCTCCTAATTAATATAAAATGAAAAGAAATTTAACATTACGCAAATGAAATTTTGATAGATAGACATAGAGTGAGCTTTAAACTTTTTTAAGGATTTTTTTTGCATTACGTTTACATTTCATTTTAATATTTAAAATTATTTACAAAAGTCCAAAATTATTTAGAAAAGTCTCTTGGAGTGAGATTTTCGATTAACTATTCTCTTTTCTTCCTTCATTTATCTTCCTAAGTTATAACTCCTAATAAAATTATTATAATTTTTTCTCTGTTTTTAAGTATTCCTTTTAAGATATTCCTTTGTTATAAAAAACTAGCTGTTCTTTCAATCTAAACTTATTTTATTCATAATGTTTTTATCAATTTAGTTTAAATTTGATTTTTCTTAGAAAAATTATACATATATTATGAGAAATATAAAAAATCAAAAAATTTATAATATTTATAAATTAATAATTTATAAATTTGTATACCAGTAAACTAATTTATTTTTCGTCTTAAATTAAGTTTTTCAGTCTATACGTGTTTAAGAAAATAATATATTGTTAAATTAATAACATTATAGTTTTGACGTTATTTTATAGATGTTTATTGTAGAAAATAATAGCATCAAAACTAATGAAAACCCAAGTTCAACCATGAAAATAATAGCATCAAAGCCAAGCTCTTTTTCTGAAAGACGATTTCGACATTTTTTCCCGGCAAGGCTGTCCTCGAAAGGTAGTGGTCCAGACGGAAACAACGACGAAACCAAACCAGGGTGGGTCGTCATGGGGTAAAAGAACCCAGAAAATTCAACCCCATCAAACCTAAAAGGTCAGCTCGTCTCCAAAACTGGACCCCGTGGTTCCCCTGGACTATCTGATGTCGGGCGGCCCTCTCCAAAGAAATAACCTCTCCTATGCAAAAGAAGAAGGGACAGTCTGATGCACCATCCGCCGCCCTGAAAACCAAAAAGAGAAGCACATTAAAAACCAGCCTCGAACAGCTAAGCAAAGGAAGTAATATACTTACGCAGACATCAATCAATCCAGGAAGGAACAACCACTGGCGTATTACTGAAACCAATGACGCATGAGACCTAACCATACAGAGGATCTGTGTGTCACCCTTAAGTTCAGAAAAGGCGACAAACAAAGGTAGCCATCAGTAAATTTTCACATATCGACAAGCTCTCCTTTCATAGGAAGAATACGAGTTCGTCCAAACATGACAAACCCCAAAACTCGGGAGGGCGGGCAAAGGCTCGAACAGAAGAACAACGAAAAGCTCATCGGCAGAGTGGCTTTTCCGCCACGATCCACTGAAATTCGGACCTCCACTGCCAAAACTCAAACCCACTCGGGAAAACAAGGCGTAAAAGAGGAAGAAGCTCTCGAACGCCAGTGCCCTATTAATCTGCGCAAAGAAGTAGCCATCCTGCCAAGCAGTATTCTTATCCGGGGGATTGGATACAACTTTGAAATTACGCTCGGGCCTGATCGTCAGATAGGAAGTCCCAGACGTTCCCCGACTGGTCGGAATTGAGGTCAATTCCTAGAAGAAGCGAGTGGACACTTCAACGCCACTGTCAGCTGACAGGATTAAAACACCAATCATATTACGAATAACCGTAGGATAAAGCTGAGAAATAGCCATCTTTCTCGCCTCAGAATACTCGACCAAGAGTATTGTAAGAGGGAACAACATATGACACTCAAAGAACCAACATTAATATAATCAAACCCACGTGGAAGGAACATCCCAAGGTCGCTCTTCCGAGGTTGGCAAACGAAGTTCAAGGCCAGAAACGCGAACACAATTCTACATAGTTTGTCAATTAAAGACCTTTTTATGGAATTTTTTGCATTACGTTTACATTACATATTAATATTTAAAGTTATTTAGAAAAGTGGCAAAATTATTTAGAAAAGTCTCAAGATTTTCGATTAACAAGTATTGTATTCTCTTGTTCTTCCTTCATTTAT
Source organism: Orychophragmus violaceus (assembly GCA_030180135.1). Lineage (NCBI taxonomy): Eukaryota > Viridiplantae > Streptophyta > Magnoliopsida > Brassicales > Brassicaceae > Orychophragmus > Orychophragmus violaceus. The sequence continues at coordinate 40,142,120 of CM058236.1, forward strand.
CTTCCTAAGTTATGACTCCCAATAAAATTATTTTAAATTTTTCTTTCTGTTTTTAAGTGTTCGTTTTAAAATATTCCTTTATTATAAAAAACTTCTTTCAATCTAAATTTATTTTATTCATTTTTTTTAATCAATTTAGTTTAAATTTGAATTTCTTAGAAAAATTATACATATATTTTGATAAATATGAAAAATAAAATAAAAATATAATATTTATAAATTAATAATCAATAAATTTGTATATCAGTAAATTAATTTATTTTCGGTCTTAAATTAAATTTTTCGGTCTATTAGTGGTTAAGAAAATAATATATTGTTAAATTAATAACATATTATAGTATTGAAGTTATTAATTTATAGATGTTTATTGTAGAAAATAATAACATCAAAACTAATGAAAACCCAAGTTCAACCATGATCATATAAATTGCAAAGTAAACCTCCATCTATTAAATATATCGGATCATATATCACACTGTCAATAGCCAGTTTACCGGTTCGACCGGCCGTCTAGGTTTCTGATTTCTGAACACTCCTTGTTCCAATCCAGTGACGAAGGTAAATAATAATATGGAAAACAGATGAAATGTATTTGATTTTTTTTTTTACAAAGATGTTAGATGGTTGTACAGCTCGATCTCAATCACACCCCTAAACAAAGTTACGTTGCAAAGAAAAGAAAAACATATACTAATCTTCACACACATTGACTTTTCTGTTGCTTCATCTTTTCTGTTGCTTCATCTGTTACAAATATATTTTTAGCCGCGATTCTACTCTCAATACAGAGCTTCCCATGGCGCCCCTATTAAGTTAAGTGCGGTTGCTGCGATATGAGACGGCATGAGCCCAGCTTCAGCCATTTGATCAGCTGGTGAACCGTGGTCGATGTACCGATCAGGCAATACCATTGGTCTCCACTGATACAACGACAAACAAGAAACCATTAGATTCCCAAAAGACAGCAAATTTTATTATTATGTAAAAAGTTGTATAGAACCTTAAGCTTCCCATCGAGTAGACCATCTAGAGCAAGAAACTGAACAACGTGCGATCCAAACCCTCCAATCGAACCTTCTTCAACCGTGATCAGTACCTCGTGAGACTTAGCTAGGCTGCGAATGAGAGCACGGTCCAACGGCTTGCAGAACCGTGCATCTGCTACGGTTATGTTTAATCCACGTTCTTCGAGCATCACAGCCGCTCCTAAACAGCTCTGAACCGCTGAGCCGTAACCCAACAACGCAACCCTCTCCCCTTCCTTTAAGATCCTACCTTTCCCAACCTGAAAATACACACAAAGACAAGACGTTTCTTTTGTCAAAATGATTTAAGGAAGCAAGACTGATATGATTGTAGCTATACCTCAATTGGAACACCTTTGTTTCCAGGAGGTAATGCGACACCAATACCGTTACCTCTAGGGTAACGGAAACAAGAAGGACGATCATCAATAGCAGCAGCGGTTGCAACCATGTGAAAGAGCTCTGCTTCGTCAGATGGAGCCATCACTATCATGTTAGGAAGACAGGCCATAAACGTCACATCAAAAGCTCCACAATGTGTCGGACCATCAGCTCCCACGAGTCCAGCTCGATCCATAGCAAATCTCACCGGTAATTTCTGCAAATCGACATCATGTACAACCTAGAGAAAAAATCACACCACATACTCTATTAGTCTTTTTGAAAAAGTCTCATATGAAAGTAAGAAATGTAGAACTAACCTGGTCATAAGCACGCTGCATGAAAGAAGAATAAATTGTACAGAATGGCTTAAGGCCTTCACATGCTAAACCAGCAGCAAAAGTAACTGCATGTTGTTCCGCTATTCCGACATCGAAACATCTTGTTGGGAAGCGACGCTGGAAGAGATTCAACCCTGTCCCACCTCCCATGGCTGCATGAATCGCAACCACGTCTTTGTCTACCTCTGCTTCCGCGACTAAAGCCTCCGCAAAGTAAGTTGTGTAAGATTGAGTCTTATTAGTAGTTTTGAACTGTTTACCAGTCGCTGGATCGAATTTCACAACGCCTGAAAGAAAAAGAATCAATATAAGCGTCACACAGCTTAAGAAATAAAGAAATACAATGAAGTCAATTTACCATGGTATTTGTCATCAGCTCTCTCTGCGTAAGGATAACCACGACCTTTCTCCGTTACGACGTGAATAAGTACTGGTCCTGTGGTTCTTGCACTCTTAACTTCTTTAAGAATGGCTACCAAATCATCTATGTTGTGTCCATCAACTGGACCAATATAGTAGAGACCAAGTTCTTCAAACAGAGTCGAACCAGTCCCGCTTATCATTCCTCGAGCATACTCATCTACCTTAGCAGCCAATTGGTGCATTGGCCCGCCTATTTGCTTTGTCACACCCTATACATAATTAAAGCTAAAATCCTTATTCAATCCATTCTAGAAAAGAAACGGAATATATATATGTATAAAAATGCTTGCCTTTGCGACTTCTCTCAACTCTCTGAGAGCCGGGTTTGACTGCAACCGACTAAGAGCACTGCTCAATGCTCCAACAGGTGGACTCGGTCCATCCAATGTAGCAGTAGGTAATGAGACTTGCTTGTTGTCATTAAGAATGACAATCATATCGGAGTCTAGATATCCGGCATTGTTCATGGCTTCATAAGCTTGCCCTGCCGTCATAGCACCATCACCAATCACAGCAACCACATTGTTGTTCTTCCCCTTCAAATCCCTTCCTACAGCCATTCCTGTAAGTAAAGCCAAACTTTTGATTCGAATTTGTTTTCTTGTTACCACAAACACAACCAAAGGGATTTTGCTTTACCCAAGCCAGCAGATATTGTGGTTGAACTATGTCCGGTACCAAAGCAATCATGTTCGCTCTCTCCTCGTTTAGTGAAACCGGAGAGACCATTGGTTTGCCTCATTGTCGGCATCTTTCCTCTTCTCCCGGTAAGAATCTTGTGAGGATAAGACTGATGACCAACATCCCAAAGAATCTTGTCCTGTGGAGTATTGAAAATGTAATGAAGAGCCACAGTGAGCTCCACAACACCAAGACTTGAACCCAAATGTCCACCGGTTTTGGAGACATTGAAGATCACATCTGATCTCAGTTCATCCGACAGTTGTTTCAGTTCCTGCCAATGAGTCAACCAAATGCCATCAATAGGAAGCTAACATCTGGAACAAGGATTGAGGTTGATTCAATTTTTTTTTTTTGTACCTTGATGGAAAGATTTTTCATGTGGATTGGATAATTGATTGTGTCAAGTAATGGAGTTGGTGGTCTGTTTGTATAATATTCACCCTTCTCTGCAAGTGAAGCACTCACTTTTGCCTTTCTGTTTGACTGTACATGCAACCCAAATGACAACAACAACAACAAGATAAAAACAAAAGCTGTCATATTCCATAAATTGTAACCAAGATGCAAGTTATTGGTCTAATTTCACCAGTTTCAAAAAAATTAACTTAAAAAAGGGTCGGATTTGGTTGACTTCTCTCAGAAACGAAGTAAACCCATTATTTAATTCGAGATTTCACCAAAAGGGTTACTACAAAATCTCGACAAAAAGCTACACTTGACTTATAATCAAACAAAGTTCTATAATCATTTGTTCCATCGATGACAAGAGAAGAGAGAAGTGAATCTTACATGGCAATTGTTGTTGGGTCTCGGACATGACAATGGAAGATCTGTAGCCAAAGATCTAGAAGAAGACAGAGAAGTTGATTTACAAGAATCTGTTAAAACCCCTTTGGTTATTATGTAAGACGGAAAAACAAATGCAGATAGAGCCGCCATTAAAGGGAAAAAGAAGAAGACTTTGAAAACTTGGGAGGAAAAATGTAAGTTAGATCAAAAGATTTATGAGGAACAAAGAGAATCTAATTAGGAAAACTGAGGTTATCAAGAACAGTGAAAAATCAATAATTGTACTTTAGAATCCACTAAAAATGAGAAGTGGTGGTGACAGTGGTGGAGAGTTGGGGAAGAGAAAAAGTTGGAGACTTGTTAATGGTGGTGATGAAATAACGACAAAAAGCCAACTTCATGGATTACGAATTTGATATGTAACGGTGTTTAATATTTAAACAGACAGAAAAAGGCTCAGAAGATATTGAGATGGTTCGTGATCCGCAGAGAGATTGAGATTTTGGTTGGGCCACGTCAACCAAGAAATCCAACTTTTGGATAGATATTGATATACATAACATATACTACCTATTTTGTTTTGTTTTCTTTTATCTGGTTTCTCAATAAAGGAAAAAAATCTTAAACTCTTCAAAAATATGTTTCTTCTCACTAATTTTTTTTTTCATTTTTCATCACAAAAATGATTAGAGATTTTAACTAATCGAAGTCGGCTATCAAAAAACAATATCAGAAACAAAATCCAAAAATGTAAGGCAAACAAAAACAAATAATTACCCTAAATAGATTAAAGAAAAATTGATAGATATTAAAAGAAACTAAATAAGAACCGCATAGCCTCACTCATGAGAGACCTTGCGCGAATCCAACAAAAAAATTGCTTCAACTAAACCGGAAACCAAAACCGACGAGAAGCCGAACAAGAAACCGAACAACCATAAGAAGCCAAACCCGACTGAGAGTACTAAGAGAGCAAAGACACAAGACGAAGCTTTGAATATCAATTGAGAAAATACACCAAAGAGGACCCTCTATCTTACACACAGACACATTGATCCTATCAACGATACCTACAGACCAAGACAAGATGCCTCCACGCAAGAGAAAACAAGAGAGACTAACCCGTTGTGAAGCTAAAAAATTCAACCCAAGACCACAAAATCTAAGAAAAGAACTAGCAGGTGACCATATCGACCCAGTATGAGAGACGAACCTCCAGAACGGAGTGTACTTGAAGCACCAACAGACAAGGACCCAAAAAAGCAAAGATGACCAAAATTTCTAAAAGCAAGGACTAAAACAAGAGCACAGTCCCCGACAACACAAAAGTCGGTGCACATGAACTAGCATATATTGATCGTTGCTACAATACTAACCAGCTCTATAACCCACCAAAACACCACATCAACTGAAAACTCAACCTAAATAAACCAAACTAAACTACATTCAAAACAACCTAACTGAGATCATTAACCTGTTAAACCAAACCCTGTGAGCAACAAAGACAAAATGAGGGAAGTTTATTCATCTCAGACACAGACCACATGGAAGAAGTAAGACCACATGTGCACAACAATCTCTGACAAGGATCCAAGACAATGGTGAAACAGAGGGATAACCACTACCAGAATACCAAAGAAGCTCATCCATTAACCACACAACAATTACCGGAGAGAACGAATCCGACGCCTACACACTCTCCACAGGAGAAGAACACCACCATACAAGTCACTGAAGATGAACACAACCTCTCAACCGCCGATGAGGAAGAGAAGGCCAGTCGACAGGCGCAAGAAAAGTAAACACAAAAGGGGACCTATCCATGACACATATGAGATGTGCTGGTGCCGGGGAGCCATCATCAACAGTTCAACACATAAGAAACTCGACGACAAACTTTGAATCCCATGCCCCAAGAGCAAATGTCATAGGGAAAAGTCGTTCACACTTTGATTTTGCAAGGGTTCTTATGGTTTGCAAATACATGATTATAATATTTAAAATTTTCAAATTATTAAAATTTGTATTTTATTACAAAAATATTAACTTAAATTATATAGCAAAATACATCAATACTATTAAAAAATAGAGTATATTAGAGAATAACATTTACTTGACGTGTATATTACGAAATATGCAACTGGAATTAATTGATATTTTTAATAATCATTAAGGGTAATTTGAGATTTAGAAAAATTAAACTATATGTGGGTCATTCTAATATTATCCAATTAATAATTTTATTCTAAAATATAATAATAATATCTTTTAATATCTTATGTTTTAAATATAAATATATATATTTTATATCATCAAAATCTTACAAAAATAGTTTTCTTTGATAACTTAAAAAAATAATTAACAATTTCGTATTTATTATTAAAATTATTATAAAATAATTTTAATTACATTTTCTTCTAAATATTCTATAATTATGATTTTATTCAAAATATATTAATAATATCTTTCAATCACTTTTTGTTTGAAATATAAATATATACATATATTTATATTATAACAAAATTTTACACAAATATCTTTATTTTTAATTACTAAATTCATATCTATCATTAAAATTTATTAAAAATAGTTTAAATTATATTTTTATCAATAAAAATAAATAAATTTATATTTAGAATATTATAAAAAATGTTTAAAATATATAAACCAATTTTATCTATAAATAAAAATAAAAAATAGAACATAAATATATTAACAGTTATAAACGGGTTAAAAATATTAATCAATGTAAAGCGGGTTAAAATAAATTATTAACCATACAAAAAAATATTTTTTTAAAATATTTTTTTTTTATAATCGAAACACAATTATCTATATTTCACTCTTCCATGGTTGAAATAAATAATATAAAATATAAAAACATGCTAACCATAGAAATATAGATTAATCCGTTCTATGGTTAATATATTTTTCAATTTATTTTATAATGATTAATATATTTAACCTGTTTTAATCATAGAACATAAAATTTTGTAAGAGTGACGATATTGATAAATTTTATTTTAAAAATATTTAATCCGTTCTGTGGTTAATAGTTTTCAAACTTAAATATTTTAAATTATTTTTTATAATCGAAATAAATTAATATATATCATCACTTTTTCAAAATATTATGTATTATGGTTTAAAAATGGGTTGAAATATGTTAATCATTATAAAACATGTTGAAAAATATATTAACGATAGAAAATAAATATTTTTCAACATAGAACATAATACAATTTTTTTTAACCATAGAACATAAATGTTTTTCAACTCATGTTAATATAAGGTGTGTTGAAATATAGATTAATTTGTTTTAATTATAAAAATATTAAAGAATAATAATCATTCTTATAGTTAACCAATTAATAGATAGGTTAAACCAACACAATATATATTAAACTTATATCAGATACTAGATTTTATATTGAATGACTTAAAAAATATAGTATAAAATAATATTCAAACAAAAATATTTATTAAATACATTTCCGCATTAAGCATCTAATACTTATAATATTCAGTTAATAAAATTGTGTTAAATAATTAATAAATTTATTATAAATCTAGTGCATATATTAAAATTTTACACAACTCATCAAAGATTTGAAAAATTAGTAACATATTTGATTCAGAAAAAAATATAATGTGTTTTATGTGATCTATAAATAATATATAGATTTTTTTCTCAACAATAATCTTTATATTAATTGGAAAGTGCTTTTGGCCTTATATTCACTCTCAAAATGGCTGATTACTAATTTACCATTAATGAATTAATTAATTACTGTAGTAATCTTAATTTAAATTAATAATTTATTATATTTTTAAAATTAATTATGGAGATATACATAATCTTGGATTAAAAAATGAGATGATAAATATGCAATATTTATAAAAAAATTTAGATTTTATTTTGATGATATACTTAACCTTAACCTTGAATAAAAACAAGAAAATTAAAATGTGATGATAAATATAAAAATATTTATGAAAATTGTTAGTTTTATTTAAAGATATACATAACATTTAATAAAAAATTAAAAAAATAAGATAATAAATATGAAAACATTTATGAATATTTTTAAATCTTAATAAATATATTTTTGGATTTTCTACAATAAATTCGTAATTATTTATATAAATTTTGAATTTACATATATAAATGATAAAATATTTTAAATAAGATATTTATATATTAATTTTATACATAAAAATATATAACTAAAATTTATTTTATTACTTTTTACTTTATTTATAATAAATTATAAAATATCTTATTAAATATAATAATGTGTGTATGTTTAATTATAAATAGTTTTATATATATTTTTATAATATTATCATTGTTGTTAAATTAATTTGATAATATTTTATTTTAAAAATTAAGTTTAATAATACTTGTGCTTGCACATGGTGTGAGCGAATCATACTAGTATATAACTAAAACGAAAAAACAATAATAACTTATTAATATTGTTTATATGATTTTAATATATTAATGTGTTAGGTCGTGTTGTACTATTAATTCATGGGATGTAAAAGTAGGTTTGTGAACTCTGACAATTGAGCATTTAATGTGGCCAAACAACCTCTTATTAATGATGATGATAGCTAGCTAACTGGATTGAAGCAGGTTTGCTAAGACTCACACGATGAGGGTGTTGAATTCCTTATTCAACAGTTTAGATTTCACAGTGAGGGTGTTGAAAAAACAATTATGATTAGGTGGATTCACAAATGTTGAATATTTTCAACTAGTTGAAAAACAAAACAGTGGGGACCACATGATTCTCTCTCATAAAAAATGCCTTGAATCAATTTTTTTATCATTTTTTTTTGTTTATAGAAAATTTTGTTTTAGTTTAGATAGATTAATTATTGTATAATAAATAATTTATAAATAGAAATATTTATACCAAATTTTATCATTTTTCATATTATATAAATAGAAATTCGTTTCATTTGATTTGGACATAGGAAAAAATCGTCTTTTTTTTACTATACTCTTTTAATTAGTTTTAAACTCTAAAGATTAATTTAGTGAAATAGATTCCAATAAAAAAATAAATTTAAAAACATAAAATAAAAATAATGATTTAAAAATGGTAAGGTGTTGAATTTTATTAAACAAACCATTGTACAGTAAAAAATATGAGTGAGTGTTGAATTATTATGTGGAAGAAAGAGAAGATGATATGGATGAGAGAGGGATGATGATGTGGAAGGTGTTGAAAGAAAAAACCATTGTTGATAGTCTAACTAACTCTGCTGAAAGAACACGTGGGAAAAAACATAAAGAAAGCATTACTGTAGGAGTTTTATTTTTTTAAAGTAAAATATTAAATTTTATACTAATTTTTAAATAATGACAGCATTAAAAAGATACAAGGACTGAACGTATCTTTATCTGATATCTGAACGTATCAAGGACTGCCGGAAGGAACTGAGCAAATGGAAAAAGAATAGTGATGCGAATTCAAAACTCAGGATCAGGAAGCTTCAGTTGGAGTTCGATGCAATACAGTCCTTACCATCTCCGTCCTTTGCGAGGATGCAGCTTTTGAAGAACCAGCTGGCCCAAGCTTATAAAGACGAAGACACTTTTTGGAAACAAAAATGTCATGCTAAGTGGCAAGTGAAGGGTGATCGCAATACGAAAGTGTTCCATGCGGCGGTTAAGGCAGATAGAGCGCGAAATGGGGTAGACATTCTTTATGACGGCAATGGGATGCCACACCGGTCTAACGCAGCAAAAGGTGAAGTGGCTGCGGACTATTTCAGAAATCTCTTCCAAACGTCTAACCCATCGGACTTTGACCATTTGTTTGACGGTTTTGTGCCGAGAGTGACAGTAGAGATGAATGCAGAGCTCACAAGAGCTGTATCCAAAGAAGAGATTAGGAAAGCGGTGTTTGCAATCAAGCCAGAGAGTGCCCCGGGAGCGGACGGGATGACGGGGCTGTTTTTTCAAAGATATTGGAGTGTGGTGGGTCCGAGAGTAACCTTAGAAATCCAGCAATTCTTCATGACTGGACAGTTTCCCCGAGAATGGAATTTCACTCAGATTTGCCTAATCCTGAAAGTGACCAATGCATCGGTCATGGCGGATTTGCGACCGATAAGCCTATGCTCAGTCCTTTACAAGGTTGTATCGAAGATCATCGTTTCTAGAGTGCAACCGTTTCTCCCGAGTCTGGTTTCCCCAAATCAGTCCGCTTTCGTTGCGGAGAGGCTTATCTCCGACAACATTTTGATAGCGCACGAGTCTGTCCATGCTTTAAGAACCCATAAGTCGATATCGGAGGAGTTTATGGCGGTCAAAACCGACATGTCCAAAGCTTACGACCGAGTGGAATGGAGCTATGTGGAGTTGTTGCTTAGCGCCCTTGGGTTCGATCGCAAATGGATAGAATGGGTTATGTTCTGCATATCTTCGGTCACCTTTTCAGTTTTAATCAATGGTGAACCACATGGGCTAATTAAACCGGAACGCGGACTCAGACAGGGTGATCCCTTATCCCCATTCCTATTTGTTTTATGCACTGAGGGACTCACTCATCTTATGAATAAAGCAGAGAGAGATGGTCTTCTAAATGGAATTCAATTCTCATCGGATGGGCCGGCAATTCACCACCTTTTGTTTGCGGATGACAGTCTTCTGATGTTCAAAGCTGAGATTGAGCAATGTGACGTGGTTCTAGGTATTTTGGATAAGTACGGGCGTCTTACCGGGCAGGTTATAAACGAGAGCAAATCTTCGATCTCCTTTGGTGAGAGGACATCTCCTGTAATCCGTCTTGAGATTCAACAAAGGCTGGGGATTTTTTCTGAAGGAGGTGCCAGTAAATATCTAGGCTTACCTGAGTGCTTTAGTGGCTCAAAGGTTGAGATGCTCCATTATATCCAAGATCAATTGAAAGGGAGACTATCAGGGTACCAAGCTCGACTTTTATCTCCGGGAGGCAAGGAAGTTATTATCAAATCTGTGGCGATGGCAATGCCGGTGTATGATATGTCGTGTTTCAAGCTTCCTAAGACTACATGCACAAACTTAGCCTCGGCGATGGCTGCGTTTTGGTGGAACTCCTCGGAAAATGTTCGGAAAACACATTGGGTTAGCTGGAAGCGAATGTGCCTGCCAAAACCATTGGGTGGACTCGGTTTTAAAGATGTGGAGCTGTTTAACCAATCTTTATTGGCCAAGCAGGCATGGAGGCTGTACACGGACAGAGACTGTCTTTTGTCGAGATTCCTAAAAAGTCGGTATTTCGAAGACGATGAATTTTTGGAAGCTGAGATGGGGACCAGACCGTCTTATGGCTGGAGAAGCATCCTCCATGGCAGAGACTTATTGGTTAAAGGTTTGGAAATTAAGGTGGGAGATGGAGCAGATCTTAGAGTGTGGACTTCTTGTTGGCTCAATGATGGCCGCTTAAGAGCCCCCTTCATGAAGCAGCCTCTCGTCGATCTTGAGTTAGTGGTAGCGGATCTGATGGAACCAGGGAACAATGCATGGAACCGAGCTCTCTTAGATGATCTCTTTGTCCCGGGTGATGTTGAAATCATACTTAAAATCAAGCCTGCGGCTAACTCAAGAGATTTTTACTGTTGGAGACATAATAAAAGCGGCGAGTACACGGCTCGATCGGGATATTGGATGGGTTCCTTCACTTTAAACCCGGAAGTGAGGGCCATGGCGGAGGCATTACCTTCCATCAATCCACTGAAGCAGATGGTTTGGAGTTTGAAAATACCATCAAAGATTCAAGTGTTTCTCTGGAGAGTTTTGAGTGGTGCTTTACCGGTGAATGGACGGGTTGCTTCTAGAGGAATGAAGGTGGACGAGCGGTGTCAAAGGTGTGGTGATGAACAGGAATCTGAAAACCACGTCCTATTTACTTGCCCTTTTGCTCGTCAAGTGTGGGTCCTCTCGGGTATACCGTGGCCAGCCGATGGATTAAGTGATTCATCGGTTTTTAAGAATATCCATTATCTCTTGGACTTAAAAGCTTCTCGCATGGTCTCGGTGGAGGTTCGTAACTCCTTTCCGTGGCTCCTTTTGAGAATTTGGAAGGAGCGGAATGCTTTGATCTTTGACGGGTTATTCGGATGTCCTTTAGCAGTGGTTAAGAAAGCCAGAGATGACTCGGAGTCATGGACAAAGGCTAACTTGTTGGACTTAAAAGAAAGTAAGGATGATGGCAGAGAGGGTGGTAGAGGTGTCACGGCTTGGGAAGCCCCTCCGGTTGATTGGGTAAAGTGTGACATAGGAGTCTCTTGGTGCAGCTCAAGCAAGAACGGTGGAGCTTCATGGGTTTTGCGTGATGACAGAGGCATCGTAATCAAACACAGTCGGAGATCGTTTGCTGGTATTAACTGTGTAGAGGATGCAAAACTCAAAGCATGGTTATGGGCGATAGAAAGTATGTCAAGTCTAAGGGTCAAGCGTGTGGTCTTTGCGGCGGAATCTAAAGATCTAGTGGGTGCCGTGACTCGTCCTCCGGCTTGGCCAGCTTATAGGTGGTTCTCTAGTATTATTTTGGAACAGCTTAGGGGAGTTGATCAATGGAGATTTGTCTGTGTTACAAGGAGTCAACTCAAAGGTGTCTCGCTTATTGCGAGAAGTGTTACCGACGAGGATCATTACGAATCATATGTAGCGACGGGTGGTCCCTTTTGGCTGAAAGATCTTTTTGATTCTGAACGAGCTTTTGTTTGCTCTTGATCTTTCCTCTGTTTTGATTCGATATGATCCATCCTCTTGTATTCAGGGTTTGATAACCATGAACTCCCTTTGGTCAATATATATAACTTCAGTGAAAAAAAAAAAAAAAAGATACAACATAAAGAAGGAGAAAACTGAAAAACTACAAACCCGACATAGTCCCAACAAGACAACACCCGAATACAAAAATCAGATTATAGAATTGGAAAGAAAGTTGAGCAAATGATAGGACAGATCAATACAAAGCGTGAAAGCAGCAACCAACACCGAGATGTCAACCACCCCGTTTTGCCGCAGTTCAAAAGAATTGGAATTCTCATTGTTGTTGCCACGAGCCTCCTACGAAGCCAGCCCTCAAACCTCGAGAAAGGAAAACCTACAGCTTTTCCGAAAACTAACGCGATCTCCGGACCGAAAATCGGACTACCTCGGTTCTAGCGGCAGAGGAGCCTCTATGGGCAGTCGGAGAAACCGCCTCCGACCACCATTCCCGATATCACATGAGCAACTTCAGAAGCCATCTCCCACAGAAACAAAATAGCCGATCAAACAAACCCGCCGCTTTTATTTCACGCCCGCAAAAATATATAACACACACCGAACCATTCGAAGCCAATCTAATCCAGAGACTAAAAAATCTGAGCTTGTACCGGGGAAATCTTGCTGGGAGCCGAGACATAGACACACACACACACACACACACACACACACACACCACAGCAAAAACGACTGTAGCCACACACGAACTACCCTAACCGGAAAACAGGACCCAACCAGAACAAACCATACCAAGATAAGAGTAAACAAGTCCATACCTAAACCGGCACAAGGATTTGCAACTCCTTAAGAGGAAGATCGACAACATAATAGCGGACGAGACCACAAACTTTAAGAACAACGACCACCTCGAACTGGCCACCGGAGCGGGAAGTCCGACCAATCGCCTCCACTGCCGGATCTGACGAAAGCTCAGTCCGATCGAGCCACACCACCAGGCGAACAAAAGCTTGACGTCGAGCCACTTTATAACTTCTCCGGACCCGGAAACCCGTCCTCTAGGTCCCGTAGCCACACCGGCGACGAGAAGTAAAGAAAACCCAACCACAAACGTCGCCGTCAACGAACCGAAGAAAATCATATGCACGCCAAGCCCTAGCAAAAAGCCCAGAGGAGCGAGAAGCAAACGCCACGCGCCACCCCCAAAGTGAGCCACCGCTCAGACCAACTGGTAGCCACACCATCGAGCCTCCGACGAGCCTGAACAAAGAAAACCCGCCGCTGAAAATCGAGAAAAAGCAGGCGAGGAGAGCCGAGAATAAACACAGAAAGGAGAACGGAAAGGAGGGGGCCCTTCCCGGAGCCGGCGAGGAGCGCCATCCACCGGGAAGGCGGCAGAGAGGAGGCAAAGAGACGACGGCGGCTGTGAGTTTTTTAGGGCGAACTTCTCTCTCTCGAAAAGCGCGACATGGAGAAAGACCGCGTCACCTCAATTACTGTAGGAGTTAAACGAGGCAAACATTATTGTTGTTGTGTGATTCGAGTAAATATGATATCTGTTAAATTTAAGGTTAAATATTCTGAACATAAAAGAATCGAGTTAAAAAAATAAGTGTGAGATAGAAAATTCTTTTTTAGAAATTAATTTGAATCCGATAAATGAACAAGATAAAAAGGGAAGGTCGTCGAATTGACGAGTTTCCTAAAAACTACTAAACTCATCGTTATTTTAGTGGTAGCTCGGAGTAAGTAGATTACAAGATATGCATTTATGAACAATGAGTATGTTATTTATAGTAATAATGATTAAACTTCTATATGGGTTGTTGACTTCTTAATGAACTTATGTTCAGATGGGCTGAGGGGATTTTGATGGCGTTTATGGATGAGTGCTAAACCTATATCCAACAGTTAGCTCCCCCCAGTTCTTTAATCTTTTAGTGTCTTGATGATGTCGGCGAATTCTTCGAGTTATTAAACTTTGATGGAAATCTGATCGGTTAATCTGGTTTGTATGGCTTTGTCGGATTGTCAGATTCTTTACACGTGTCACAACATATGTTAGGAAGACAAAAAACATTTACAACCTTCGGAAAAAAAAAAATCACATTTTAAGTTTACAAAGATAGTTTTTAAATAAACTTCACCACAAAGAGAATCCAGTATTCCTAGACAAGATCCTTCTTCGTACAAAATCATAGAAAATGGACTTGCACTCTAAAGGTTACGAGGAGTTGATGTTCAGAACCTTGTTTGTATTAAGTATCCTTTGCAAATAAATCATATTCGGCGTACGAAGATAGCTTTCCCGGACTTCAGATCCGTCATCTTCCTGTAAAACAAAGTAATGACACAGCAAACCATAATATAATATATTTAATAATAGACAATACACAGCTCTACAAGAGTAGATACAGTTTAAATAAATAGAGAGACAAGAGAAAAAAGCTTCTTGTTTCTCGTACTTTGATGGTGTCTATATGATGCTGTTCCATTGACAAGCTTCATGATTCTCAGTTCAGATATCAGTTGCACAATTCCATTCTCGATGACTCACTTTCAACTATCATCTTTTCTGCCCTGACCTACAATCATAATTGACTCCATTATTCTACAGAATGGATGCAAATAGCCAGTCTCAAGAAACACTCTGAAGAAGCAATTAAAGTCATACAGAGAATAAGATGAGTCTGCTCGGTCTTGAAGCTGCAAAATCAAAAACACTTCAAGTAGTAAATAAAGACAGAGTAACTGAAACATGAACAAGCAAAATTTCTTGATTACCTTGTCTAAATGAACTGCTCACCTTGTCTTTGGCTTCACCCTCTCCTTCCATTTTCTTTATGTTTTCAGCCACAGCCTGCAACAAGTAAGCGAAATATATAAAAGTAAGATAAAGTATTCCACTTTTCAAAAATCTTTTCCAATCAATAGAGTTTGTAAGAACATACCAGTGGTCTAAGATCGACGAGAACCAAGTGATTTGTGATTACCGAGCTTGTCACAAAGGTTCAAAGCGCGTCTTGCTCGGGAGAGTTGACGTGCTCGGGTCCAAGGGTCAAAGTTTATCTCTAAAAAAGAACTGACTAGGCTCGGTGATGAATCAGGAAGGAAAATAGATGTTCGGCGTTAAGTAATGAAGAGAGTGAGTTGCTCGGTAACGAGCATGTTGTATTGAGAGAGAACCCGAGCTGGTCGAAAGACAAGCTCGGTTTTACAATTCGGGAAATATTAACTCTAGAGAGAGAAAGTAGTAAGAAGTGCACAAATCCCAAAAAAGTTCCCTCATTGTACAATGACGACTCCTATTTATAGTAAAATATAGTCGTACTTTTTACAGGCCATTGACCACTTGTTGAGCTCGTGCGGATGGGCCGTACTTGATGACGAGATGGGCCAAGCCGTACATTCCTTTGGCTTGTAGTGGAGCCGAGTTGGCCTGTGTTTGTGGCCGAGCCGATCCGAGCTGATGATGATGGGCTCGGTTCGGGCGCTTGTTTTTCGGGCCTTCGCTTATTAGGCCGAGTTTGTTTATGTTGCACCGACCTATCTACTGAGAACATGTATTGGGCCCTGCTAATTAGATGAGGTGCTAAACCCATATATAACAGTAAGCCCCCCCAGTTCGTCGGTCTTCATGTTTTTTGAAGTCGGCGGATTTATCAAGTGCTTAGTTGGGTTAATACCTGTTCGGCGTGGATCTGGTCGGCTTATTTAGGTCTGCTCGTTCTGTTTCTTTGTCTCGGGAATCTCAACAGTTTTCTTGGGAATCTGCTGGATATTGGAGAGTCGCATAGGCGTAATGATGGTGCCTATAGCTGCCGGAAATTGAAGGGTCGCATAGGCGTAATAATTGCGCTTCCCTCGAAAACTTCCCGCTTCGCTATAAATATCCTGCTCCGCTTCTTCTTATTTTCATTTCTCTCCTTTCGCAGCTATTTCGCTCTCCCTTCTCTCTAG
Organism: Orychophragmus violaceus; assembly: GCA_030180135.1. Lineage (NCBI taxonomy): Eukaryota > Viridiplantae > Streptophyta > Magnoliopsida > Brassicales > Brassicaceae > Orychophragmus > Orychophragmus violaceus. Next base: position 40,158,451 of record CM058236.1, read on the forward strand.
AATTTTCTCGCTCTAGATTTGTTGTTGTACCATTATTTGCAAGTATGAGAGTTGAGTCTAATTCTCAGTCGTCATCCGACCGCGACGATCTCCATTCGGTTCGGTTGTCCCCGGGGAACTCTGCTCAGTCTAGTTCTTCTATTGCGCAATTGGGCTCCTTGGTAAGCTCAGATCGGACAGAAATCATCGGACCGAGCTCGCCAGGCAATCCAACTTGTTCGTTTTCTGTTGCAACTAGTGACCCGAGCTTTTAGATACCACAACTCAGAGATTCAGAGGACGAAGGAACGCGACCTTGGCAACCGTCTTCGGCCTTCCATCTTCCTTTAAAAGCTGAAGACGTTTACTTGGTTGATCAGGCACTACTCGGTACGCTTTCACCTGTTCCGAGCAGGTCGAAAAAGAAGATGAGTCAACAAGCCTCGGGTGATTCCGAGAAGACGAAGAAAACTCGCCCCGTTCGCCCAGTTCTTCCGACTAAATGTACCGACGATGATTTGCAGTGGCTTATTGAAAAATGCTCCAGTGGTGGTGCTGGTCGGCTCGAGCTGCGTAAACTCGAACCGGAGCAGAGGCCTTGGCATTGTCCGAAGGGGTGGGTATGCCTGTATGACTTCTGGTTCAAGGATATCTACCTGAGGTTCCCTCTCCCGAGGATGCTCGTCGCTTATTGTGAAGAAAGTAGGATCGCGATGTCTCAGCTTAGAACTTGGTCGGTTGCACCATCCTGGCCGCCGAATGTAACATAAATATGGGTCTTCGGTTTTTTGAAGAAATTTCGTCAATCTCGGCGAATGGTATGACGGTCGGGACTCGCTATGTCAGCATGAAAACCCGTTTTGGTCTTAAGGTTTCTATTGCGAAGCCATCCAAAGTTGATGATTGGCAGGACCAATATTTTTATGCTCGGGTGAATGCGGCTTCGGTTCTCGATCCGGAGAGACCATATATGATAAAATGGAATCGACTTCATGGTAATATGTTTGTTTTTCTCTTGTTCCTTTAAATTGACTAACTCATGCTCGTTTCTGTTTTTTGCAGATCGTCATTCTGCTATGCTTCCTCCGCCTGACAACTTTTTGGAAGATTTAAAGAAGCTCGTTGCTCAGGGAATTCAGAAGTGGCCGGAGGTTAAAGCTGATCGAGTGAGACGAGCTTTCGAGAGTCTTGATTCGGGTATACCTTTGTCTTGCCTATTTTTTGTCTTACTTCCGCTTCTGATATGTAGATTTTCAGGTTGTCTTCTTCGTTCAATCGAGTCCTTAATCGAGCTGAATAATCAACCCTACGTCGATTATACGAAAGGAGGCAAAAAGGTGAAGGAGATGGGTCAAATGGATCTTGAAGTCTTAGATTACGTCGGGGAGAATCTGACCGGCGAGAAGGTAACGCCTGTCAACTTGGATCCTAATCGTTCCTTTTCCCCATCGGTCGGGACCGTTCCCTCGGGAATGGTTTTTGTAAACGAATATCACCGAGACTTGTTTCGTCAAGTGAGTGCAACAGTAGAGCGATTGAGGTTGAAAAGCGTCAAAAAAGGAAGAAGAAGACGAAGAAAAGGTCGCAGACCGAGGATGCGGCTGGTGCCGGACTGGAGGAGGCTCGGGTTATGAATGAAGATCGGCAGACCGAGGATACCTCGGTTGTGCCTCCCTTGGTAAAGAGGAGGAAAAGGGCAGCGGTTGTTGCTGCAGCAGATGTTGGCGATCACTCGATCGAAGCCTCGGTCGACGTTCCCGAGCAATCTGACATGGGGGGAAGAGAGTTGGTACTTGATATACCATGGATTTTAGGGATTTTAACGATGGTATATGTCTTAGTTATCGATTCTTTTATTATGTTTTGGAGTCTTTTTAGTATGTTTACAGGCCTAGGTATGTTTGGAGCGGAATTGGACATTATGGTGCATTCTGGAGCATTTTGGAGATTTAACCCGAGAGATGGACTTCACGAATTTACAGACCTGCATCGATCGACACATTTGTGGCATCGATCGATGCAAGGTCGACGCAGACAATCTCGGCGGTTTAATAAGAAGAGTTTGGATATTGCAGCTTTGCCCAGAAGTTCCTCATAATTACAAAGAAGCCCCAGCCGACGTTAGACCATTATATTAGGGTTTTTAAGCCATTGTTTAGGCTAAGCTTTACTTACGCTTTATTTTATTTTCAGAGAGAGTTAGGGGTTGATCCTGCTCTCGAAAGAGAGAGGATTTCGAACCCCAGTTCTTTATTTGATTTTATAATATTTGGTTTTCTATTCATGATGTTCTCTGTTCCGATGATTATGTCTGAGTAGATTACCTGTTAGGTTTAGGGATTCTCATTAGGGATTTCATGGAATTATAGGTTAATAAATCTGTAGGGATTCATACTTGTTAGTTCTTCATCTAGGATTGTTCTTACTGCTTAATCTGAATTAGCTACCCAGATTTATGATGTTAGGTTGATTGATACAATGACAGTTGGTTAATTAGCTAGAAAGAACCTAGATGAGCAATTTAGTTACTCGCAAAGGAATTTGGTTTAATTAGATTGTGAACATATCGAACTTGGAATTAAAGCTGGTTTAATCTATTAGTAATTACAAAGGAATTTGGATTGCTGCAATTAGACTTAGAGAATTCTCGCAACGACAGTTGGTTAATTCTATATCTGTGTTTGAGTTCTAGAACAGTTCTTAATTAGATCCCGATTGATTGATTAGTTTATGTTCCTGATTTCCTGAGAACTCCCTAGACTTAACGCTTCGCTTCCTTGCTCACAAACTCGCCTGATTTACTTTCCTGCATTGCTTTTTAGTTTCCCATTAAAATTTGCTTTCTCCTAGTTTAATCTTTTCTATTCTAATTCTATCGTTGACCGGAGTCCTTGTGGATTCGATACCCTAAGTACTACATTGACATCACTGTGCACTTGCAGTTAGTATAGGGTTAAAACTCGACCTATCAAGTTTTTGGCGCCGTTGCCGGGGACTCTTTTGAGTCTTCGATAGATTTGAACTTAGGGTTTAGACTAGGTTTTTCGTTTTTATTTTTTGTTACTAATTTTTTTCTTCTTTTTCTGTTCTTGCGTTTCAGGGTACGCCTGTAATCTCCTTGCGTCGATCGACACGGTCCTGCGTGTCGATCGACACATCTTCGAGCTTGCATCGATCGACACTACTCTGCATCGATCGACACAGCACGTAAGATGATGGGAATGATGGAACGAATGTTGGAAAATCAGCAGAATAACTCATTCTGCAGAGACTATGGTTCCTATTCATTCACCAGAGATTATGAATCTCCATCATATCAGCCTTTTCCTCCTCACAATACACAGTCTGATAAGCTGATGAGCATGATGGAGCAGTTATTGGAAAAAAAAGAAAGAAGATTTGAACTACATCAGTGGCTCTGGATTCCAAGGAAACAGGTTTGGTAATCAGCAAGGTAACAAGTTCTTTAATGGTGGACAGAGGAGTGCTTTCACAAGCAATCAGAACTCTTCTGTATATGGACAGACTGCTGATTATCAGAAGCCTTTGCAGCAAGTTAATTCTCATCAGAGAACCTATGAATCTTATCAGACACCTCCTGCTACTAATGCTTATAAGAGCAAGATGGAATCCATGATGGAACAGTTGCTAGAGGATCAGACTAAGACTGCTGTAGACCTCGACAGGAAGCTGGATGCTATGCATGAAAATCTGAATGAGAAGTTTGAATCTCTGAGCACACATGTGAAGAAGCTAGATGTTCAAGTTCAACAAACAGCTGGAGCAATACAAAGGCATAATGAAGCTGGGAAAGCTAAACAGAAGCTGTACATCAATGCTGTAACCATAAGAGATGAGATTGACTTGCTGGGAGAAGAAGAGAGCATAATCTCGGATTTTCTAGGTGAATTCTGTCTGTCTGAGACAAGCATCGATCGATACAACTTGTGCATCGATAGATGCAACCCCGATCCGTCTAATGGAATCGAGCATAATCGCCTTGTGTCGATCGACACACCTACTGCATCGATTGACACAGATCGCAGACGAGACCAGAAGCCTGCAACAGTCCCAGAACGAGTCTATAAGCCCATTGTGCCATATCCTAAGGTTCCTAAACCCTCTAAACAAGAGCTAGAAGTGGCTAACTGCATGAAAGTGATGGATAAGAAGGTGAATGAAACACCACCAGTTGAAGCGTCGCGAGTTCATGCAAAGAAGATGATCTCCACTGATGGTCATCTGAAAGAAGAAGTTCAGATTGGTGGAACTACAGTATCTGATAGTGGAGAGAAGAAGATGGCGGTTCCTCTTGAACCTGCTCTAACATCTTCAGTACCTGCAACTGCTCATAAGCAGAAAGCTCCAGACATCAGATCTGCACCAAAGGTAAGGTATAAATCACCTAAGCTTAAACTTCCTGACCAAATTGTTTTGAATGCAGGAAAACGCAGTGTGCCACCCAAGCTTCGCTCCCGCCCTGCTTCTACTCCTTTGTTCCTTGGAAAACCTCATGATCTGAAAGCCTATACACCTCCTTGGATGAAGAGAAATTCACAGAGACACTCAAAGTCTCTGTTGAAACCGCCATGAGTTCAATCTCTATCCCATAGTCAAGCTAATGACTCAAAACAAGCGCTGAGTGGGAGGCAACCCACTGTTAGGTTTGCATAATTTATTTTTGGTGTTTTCATTAGCATTTTACGTTTTTGTTTTTGGTTTTTGGTGAATTTTGTCTGCAGGTTTCGACAGATTCGCAGTGCGTCGATCGACACACCTTGTGTCGATCGTCACAACACGAAAGAAATCGCATTGCAGCGATCGTTGCGGTCCTGAGCAACGATCGACACGACGAAATATCGCCTAGCAATGGTCGATGCATTTATGCAGCGATCGATGCATTTGCGACAGAGGTAAAAACCCGACAGACATAATCTCATCTTTTATCTATTATTTTCTTTTTACCAACCCTTAGCTTAACACTACTGGGGACAGTGTGTTTCAAGTGTGGGGGAGGTAGCTACTGACTTTATCTTTCTGTTTTCTTAAAAGTCTGTCTGTTTTCAAAATTTGTTTTATAGAGTCAAAAAAGTTTAAGTATGAAACGATGATTTTTTTAGAAGATTAACAGCACTTGCAGGAACTTAAGTGACCATTGGGATGAAGTTGCAGTTCAATCTCTGACTATTAGAAAAGCCAGACACAGATCAACCTACTGAGGACACCCACATCACTTCAGGTATCAGAGGATCCTTTTACTGACTTCACCTTAATACTGACTTAATTTTCTCACCTATGGGCTTGGTATACCTTGTGTCAGATTCCTTAGTTAGTTCTGACACAGCCTGTAAACCTGTCCTATTTGGTTCCCTTCTCCCCTTCCATAAAGTAAAAAAAATAATAATAAACTGAGGATGAGTTAGTAACTCTGAAGTGGTCACAGGAGTGGTAGCTACACTATTACCTCCTGTGCGATCCATGGAATGTGTCCAAAATACACCCCAAAACGGGAAGAACACTGATAAAAAAAATAAAATGATACCCAGTGGGGAAAAATCAGTTGTTAAGGAAGGGAAAAGAGAAGAAAGGGACCAAAGAAAGATAGTATGGTGGTCTAGAGCTGACAAGGTAAGAGTTCATGTGCCCTTTGATCGATACTCCTTAGGTGAGACCGCACTTAAATACTTGCAGAAGTCAGTAGGGTGAATTTGAATGCGTGAATGTGATTGTGGAGTTTACTTAGGACAGTTGCTAAGTGTGGGGGAAGTATATGTTGGTCTTGATGTCTGCAGGTGATTCTTTCAGTGGCTTACTAAGGGGAATCTGAGTGTTGTTGCTTCTAGGATGAAAAAAGTTTCTGAAAGTTTTCAAACCTCTTCACTATGCTTTGGTTCTTTACTTGCTTGAGGGCAAGCAAGAGCTAAGTGTGGGGGAGTTGATATACCATAGATTTTAGGGATTTTAACCATGATATTTGTCTTATTTATAGAGTCTTTTATTATGTTTTGGAGTCTTTTTAGTATGTTTACAGGTCTAGGTATGTTTGGAGCGGAATTGGACATTATGGTGCATTTTGGAGATTTAACCCGAGAGATGGACTTCACGAATTTACAGACCTGCATGGATCGACACACTTGTGGCATCGATCGATGCAAGGTCGACGCAGACATTCTCGACGGTTTAATAAGAAGAGTTTGGATATTGCAACTTTGCCCAGAAGTTCCTCATAATTACAAAGAAGCCCCAGCCGACTTTAGACCATTATATTAGGGTTTTTAAGCCATTGTTTAGGCTACGCTTTACTTACGCTTTATTTTATTTTCGGAGAGAGTTAGGGGCTGATCCTGCTCTCGAACGAGAGAGGATTTCGAACCCCAGTTCTTTATTTGATTTTATAATATTTGGTTTTCTATTCATGATGTTCTCTGTTCCGATGATTATGTCTGAGTAGATTACCTGTTAGGTTTAGGGATTCTCATTAGGGATTTCATGGAATTATAGGTTAATAAATCTGTAGGGATTCATACTTGTTAGTTCTTCATCTAGGATTGTTCTTACTGCTTAATCTGAATTAGCTACCCAGATTTATTATGTTAGGTTGATTGATACAACGACAGTTGGTTAATTAGCTAGAAAGAACCTAGATGAGCAATTTAGTTACTCGCAAAGGAATTTGGTTTAATTAGATTGTGAACATATCGAACTTGGAATTAAAGATGGTTTAATCTGTTAGTAATTACAAAGGAATTTGGATTGCTGCACTTAGACTTAAAGAATTCTCGCAACGACAGTTGGTTAATTCTATATCTGTGTTTGAGTTCTAGAACAGTTCTTAATTAGATCCCGATTGATTGATTAGTTTATGTTCCTGATTTCCTGAGAACTCCCTAGACTTAACGTTTCACTTCCTTGCTCACAAACTCGCCTGATTTACTTTCCTGCATTGCTTTTTAGTTTCCCATTAAAATTTGCTTTCTCCTAGTTTAATCTTTTATGTTCTAATTTTATCGTTGACCGGAGTCCCTGTGGATTCGATACCCTAAGTACTACATTGACATCACTGTGCACTTGCAGTTAGTATAGGGTTAAAACTCGACCTATCAGTACTTCATTCCGAGACTGTGGATGCTCAGGTCGGGTCTCCGGAGCACGCTGGTGCTGATGAGACTGCTTATTTAGAAGTTCAGGAGGATGAGGTCGCTGAGCAGAACGAAGTGGCTGATCAGGAGGGGAACGAGGTTGCTGGACTTCATTTCCTTGGGGGCCAGAGTGAGGACGTGGTCACTGACTACGGCTTCTCTCTTAAGTATGAAGGCTCGAAGTCGATTATCGGTGACGAGACGGCTTGCGCAGATTTGTTTCATATTCTGAGGGATAGTCCACCGAAACAACTTCCCTCGGTTAACCAAACGCTTTTCCCGCAATAAAAAAAGGCAGCGGCAAAAGACATGGTTCGGGTAAGGCTCTGTTCATTCTTTTCTCCTTTGGGCTTTGTTTGGTTCTGATCCTATCTGATATATGTATATTTTTTTTAGGGCCTTGCCAACTACAACTTGCTTTTTGATGAGTATGAGAGGGATCAGGTCGGTCTCGAGCAGACGATCAACAGGTTGAAGAGGGATCTTGCCAAGGCTGGGAGAGCCATTGCTGAGCTCGAGGAGTTCAGAGAGAAGGTGGCTAGTATGGAGTCACTCTGCTCATCTCTCAAGGCCGAAGAAGAGAAGGTATTTTCTTTGGAGAAGAAGGTTGCGGACCTCACTATCGAGAATGTTCGGTTGGATACCGAGAATAAGCAGTGCCTGGCCGACTTCTCGAATGCTCAGGCCGAGGCTGATGAACTGACTGTTCGGGTAGCAGATCTCGAGAGCAAGTTGAAGTCAGAAATCGCTCGGCTCGAAGCTTCCCGCAATCTGGAGGTTATGAATGAACGGGAACATATATCGGGTAAGGCACAAGCTCGGCTTTTAAAGATAAAGAAGGCCAATGAAAAGAAGGAGCTCGGGAGGAAGAAACAGATAATCATAAATCAGGCCGCCGCTGTTGCTGCCATGCTGAAGGCACTTGTACGAGAAGGTTTTGCCATCCTTGCTGAGAGGATAACCAAAGATGACTCTGATTTTGCTCGTTTTAAGCGAGAGCTTAGCGAGATTCATTACACGGACCTGGTCAACAGTGACTTTGTTATGACGCCTCTACATGATCAAGATCGTCCCGAAGAGAACTTAGCGACGCCTGTCGTTGATCAGTATGGTTCTAATCAGGCGGTCGTGACTCCCGCGATGGCGGATAGGCTTCAGGCGACAGGGTTGGTCGGAGAAGAGGGTCGGGACGAGGGTCGTGTTTCTGAGCAGTTGGAAAATGCGGCGGAGGTTCGAGATGAAAATCGCTCACCGAGGCTTCCTAGAACCTTCTTTTTATTTTTTTTGTAGTGTTGTTGTAATCGGGCTAGGCTCGGGTTTCTTTGTACGATCGGATGTGCCCTGCACTTTTTTTTGCAATATAATATAAGTTCAGGCTCTTATTTTACCTGTTCGTGACTTGCTCGGTCTTTTCCGCGTACTTAAATTTCCATGCCGCATATTTGGCCTTAACAGTGCATTTTGAGTAGAGAGCTGTGCGCTCGGGTTAAGTTAGGTGGTTAGCGAGGAGCGAGCAAAGTGCTCGGCTTACCCTGTAGGATAGACCAGTACAGTTGTGCGAATCTGGGTTCGGCTTATTTTTTCTGTCAGTCATCCTCGTGCGGGGTCTGGGCCAGACTTACTTGGTTGCGTGGAATTTGAGGCTGCGCTCGTTATCCCACTGGTCGGGTGCGAGTAAGTCTCGGCTTACCCCTAATGTCTGATCGGGACAGTTGTGCGAAACTAGGTTCGGCTTATTTCCTGTCGATCAGCCTTGTGCGGGAACTGGGCCCGACTTTCACTTTAGGATTGTGCTGTATCGATCATTTGGCCAGAATGTCGATTTATTCGGGTAATGGAAACAAGCATACTTGATAAATTTTATTATTGATATAGCTGAGCCTCGTGAGAGGTTGCCTACGTACCCCGAAAGGGGATCAAGCCGATCGTAGTTCACTTTACATATTACTCGAACTCGTGTATAGCGAGCTCGGTTTTGAGCGAGATGCTCAGTTTTTTTTCTTTTTTTTTTTAGCGCGATGCTCGGTTTTTTTTGGAGCGAGATGCTCGGCTCTCTCTCTTTTTTTTTTTGGCGCTCAGGGTTGCTTGCTGCGTCGCCTTTTCCTACTGCTCGGTTGGTCTTAGTAGAAATAGCGTTTGATTTTGTTGGCGTTCCACGAGCGTGGAATGGCCTCCTCTTTCATCGTGACGAGCTCGTAAACGCCAGGCTTTACTACCTTGGAGACGATGTAAGGACCTTCCCAGTTGGCGCCGAGTTTTCCTGCTCGGTATTCGCGAGTATTTTCGAATACTTTTCGGAGGACGAGGTCGCCTTCGACGAAGCGTCGGCCCTTAACCTTCTTATTGTAGTGTCGGGTGATCTGCTGCTGGTAGTTTTGTAGACGTAGCAGTGCTCGGTCGTGTAGTTCTTCCACCTTGTCGAGGCAGTCGACGATCATATTGTTGTTGAGTTCTTCGTACTCGGGTGAAAGGCTCTGACGAATAGTCGGGACGCAAATTTCGGCGGGAGACATTGCTTCCATTCCGTGAGAGAGGGAGAAAGGTGTATGGCCTGTGGAAGTTCTTGGCGTTGTTTGGTGGGACCATAGGACGCCATCGAGTTCGTCGGCCCAGAGGCCTTTCTTGCTTTCCGTGCGTTTTTTGAGTCCGTCAATGATTGTCTTGTTTGTTGCCTCGGCTTGACCGTCGCCTTGTGGGTACCTCAGGTGGATTTGCTCAGGCAAATTTTCCATCTTGCGCAGAACCCTTTGAACAGGTTAGAGATGAATTGAGATCCGTTGTTGGTTACGATCTCGTACGGGACACCGTGGCGACAAATTATGTATTTCAAGACGAACTTCTGGACATCGAGATCGTGAATCTCCGAGTAAGTGATATATTCGTGTTTCAACGCATTTAGGCTATTGTTTAGGTCATATTTTGCTTCTTTTTAGTTTCCTTGAGCTTCATTTCTTTGCTCATTATTGTGTTTAGAGTATATGATCATCTAAAGCTAGGTTTAGGCATTCTAGGCTTGCATTTGGAGTGTTTCTTGTGTTTTACAGGTGATTGGAGGTGTCTAGGAGCATTGGTGAGCTTGGAAGTGGAGTCTAGAGCTCGAAGGACTAAGGAAGACCCAGCAGGAGTCTATATCGGGATGCATATCGACCTAACAACCCGATACACACTCTCGGATTAAATTCAGACAGTCCATATCGGGATGCATATCGACCTGGCAACCCGATACACACTCTCGGATTAAATTCCGTCCATATCGGGATGCATATCGACCTGGCAACCCGATACAGATCCCAGAATTTCACTTGGATCCGGGTCAATACCCGGTTTGTTCCGGGTTGACCCGATTCGCCCCATATTCACTACTTAAGCCAAAAACCTATTTTCTATTGTGGGAGGAAGCTTGTTTTTTGTTTCCAAAACCCTTTTTGTTAGAACAAGATTGAATTTTGATTAATCTAGTACTCCTTTTTGAGATTTCTTCCTTCAATCTTTCAATCTATTTCTAATCTTCAATGATCAACACTATCTCTTTGGGTTTTGTTGATCACAAGATGATTAGTGAGTAGTTTCTCATAGGGTTTATGGGTTAGGTAGGATTAGGTTGATTAGGGATGATTAATGAATTTCTGATGTTTGATTGCTTAAAATCTCTCCTATCTAAGTGTGCTTAATGCCTAGTTAGCCTTGATCATGTTGATTAGGATGTTTAGGATTTATTGCCCACCATGTGTTCGATGAAATGCCAGTTTTAGCTTAGATAGTACTTTCACATTCTAGCACATGAAAATGGAAGTTTAGAGTGATTGTTGGCTATTTGGAACTTGTTTGAATGCTTGCTTGATCTTAATTCACAAATGAGAGTTTGTTCTTGGATTAGAATTAGGTAAAGAGATTAGTACTAATAGATTAGGCTAGTCAACTTGTTGTGTTCCTTGCTAGGAGGTTAGCTTCTCTGAAGTTTGAATTAGCATCCCGAGTCAAAAATCCATCGACCTATGCTCATAAGCCTTATTCTTTTATCTTGTTTAGTTCTTTATTTGCTTTATTGCTTTCTTGTTTGTTTAGGATTGTTAGTTAAACCTTCTTTTATCTATTTGTCTTAGCTTAAGTAGTATTTTGCATTCCTAATGTGTTGTTCTTCTTGCCTCTCTGGATTGATACCTTAAGTACTACAATGATAGGAGTAGACTTTAGGAATTGATCTAGTACTAGAAAAAGTCTATCATCAATTTGGCGCCGTTGCCGGGGAGGTGTATCAATAGCCATTAGGATTTAGATTCTACTTTAGACTAAGCTTTTATTTTGTTTTTACTTGTGTGGGTACTAACTCTCTTTCAAGTGTTTGTTCTTTTTGCAAGGTACAATCACAAAGAAGAGAGCATGGCTTCAGAGATAGCTTCAATGTTGAGGGCTATGCTAGAAGCTCAAGAAAGAGAGATGACTTGGGACCCTACAAGTCATCATGGTTTTGAAAGCACATCCACTTATCAAGGTGATCTTCCAAATGAGTACTCTTCTCATGAGTACCAATATGGATATGGTGATGGATACCAATCTTGGAACATGGAGCATGAGCATGAAGCAACTCACTCTTCTCAAATATCTTATGATGAAGAACTTCTAAACATGGCAAGGTTGGCATTGGAAGGACAAGAGAGGTACAATGAGAGCTTAAGGATGATCAACAATGATTTTGCTCATTTGCCTCAAGATGCAAGTATTGTTGAGCCAACACATGAGGAGAATGCTCAAGTCCAAGATAAGTTCTTGAAAGAAGCTGAAGAGACTATCAAAGAATTTGAAATGCTTCTTGGTTGCACTATTGGTGAAGACCTTGTGATAAGGTATGAAGATGAGGATGATGAAGAGACAATCATGATTGATTCAACCAATAGCAACAATGAAGGAGTAGGAGAAGTTGTGAGAGATGAGAATGAGCCTTATGAAGATGAGTTGGTTGTTGAGTGCAAGGACATAAAGGAAGAGAGAACACAAGATGATCCCTTAATCATGGAAGAAGAGCCAAAGCAACTAAATCTCAAGAAAGAACCAATTGGAAGAAATCCTATGGAGAAACAAGATGGTCCCAATGAAGAATCCTTCAAGAAGGATAAAGAAGATGGATCTCCAATAGCTCAACCCTTTCACAACTATCTTGATATAGTCTCCACCATATCACCAAGCTTTCATGATCCAAGGAAGATCCCTTTTGAGGAGATAAGGATGAAAGAGTTTAGGGGGTGGTTCTACGATGAGTATGATCCCGGTGATACCAACTCATGCCACATCCCTAACCAAAAAGAGTGAAGGGATAGTCAAGCTTAGTGACTAAAAACAAGCTCACTTGGGAGGAATTCCCATGTCTATCCTTTTGGGGAGCTTTGGGGTAAATGCAAAGAAGAAGAGAATGAGTTTTGGGATTGAGCAAAGGGACTTCAATGCTAAATCAAAGGATGAGAAGCCAATGCAATGGTCTAAGTTTGGGAAAAGTCTAACGCTAAGTCAAAGATGCCTCCACCTCCCATTACTACTCTCCATTCTACTCTCCAAGTAACACTCCAACCTTTGTAAATATTTTGCCTCTTTTCTTTTCTTGCATTTGTTTGTTTTCCCGGTCTTTCTTCCTTTCTTCTTTCACACAAGGGACTGTGTGATTTAAGTTTGGGGGAAGGACCAATTGCTAATCTCTATTTTTCTTTGATCTTATTTTCCTTCTTGTATTTTGAGTCTCATGCATTCACTTATGGCACAGAAAACCCCTAAAAATCAAAAAAATTTCAAAAGATTTTCACAAAAAGAAAACATTGTAGGATCGAGTCTAGTTCATTATGTAGGATGCATGCATTGGGGACGATGATTATTTTGCCTTGTAGAGTCTCACCAATTAAGTTGCTCGTTGCTTTAATTGATTTTCAAAAACAAAAGAAAACCCATTGCTTGACTTTGAGATTCCGAAATTCCCTATCCTTGTGAAGCTTGCATGAATTTAGCTCAATTCTGTGATATTGGACTTAATTTGACTTTGAAATATCTTGCTTAGGGGCTTGAAATGCAATCCCATGATCTTTTCCCGAGTTATGCTTTCCCTTTTACCACTCTCTTGATTAATTCGGGCAACCATTGATCTTATGATCATGGCTTCCCTTACCCAAAGACCCTAAACCTTTCCTTGAAGCCAAAATGATTTGTGAGTGAGGCCTGTTCTTGATAGCATTTGGCATGTGCAAAAACTTGAAAGTATCGGGAACGATAATGGTCTTTTCTCATTCTTAGCTAGCTCTATTTGCCATAAGAGTCTAGCATTAGGATTGGAAATAAGTTTGGGGGAGAGATGAGAGTTAAAATGGGAATAGTAGGATCAATGAAAAGAGTTGAAAAAGGGTTTCAAAAAGAGAAAGAATGTCACTAGGAAGTCTTATAAGAAAAGAGCTATGTGCAATAAGAAAAAAGTCCCCTAAGAATGATTCAAAAGGAAAGAAAAGAAAGATTAAGTAAGAGGGGATAAGTTATGAAAACATTTGCTCAAGTTTGAAAAAGAGAAAAATCAGTTAAGTGTTTCCTAGTTGACAAAGAAAAGAAAGAAAAAGAGCTAAAGGGGTGAGTGTTTTGGTAAAAGATTGACCATGAGTTGGGGGTTTGGTGAGTGTTTATCTTTCATTATGGGATTGTTTAGAAAAATCTTCTAGGGATTGGGTAGAACAATGAGGAAAGAACTTTGTATGCATGAATTGTTCCCTTTCTTAGATAGATTTTGTGTAATGCCAATTGCTCCTATTCTTGAGTGTTAGACACCCCAAAAGAAACTCTACTTAACCACCTCAAATAAGCCTTTCTTGAACCTTGCCGATTGGGATTGATTGATTGCCCCTTTGTGAGATCGCGCTTAACTTTTAATGAATGTAAGGAATTGAGTTGATGATTGCTTGTGTTCTATAGGATCTCGGGAGTTGGAGTAAGGATTGAGGGAACTGTAATGTGGAAGTACATGGATAGTCAATGTGATTAGAGCAACTTGTAACTTCTTTGAAAGATCTTGTATCTTGTTGTGAGTTTTGTGGTTTTGAGTCCCCGCCTTCAAACCTTTCTCCCAACTTGCCTTGATAATCTTATGCTTGCTTGTGGACAAGCAAGGTTTAAGTTTGGAGGAATTGATATATTCGTGTTTCAACGCATTTAGGCTAATGTTTATGTCATGTTTTGCTTCATTTTAGTTTCCTTTAGCTTCATTTATTTGCTCATTGGTGTGTTTAGAGTATAGGATCATCTAGAGCTAGGTTTAGGCATTCTAGGCTTGCATTTGGAGTGTTTCTTGTGTTTTCAGGTGATTGGAGGTGTATAGGAGCATTGGTGAGCTTGGAAGTGGAGTCTAGAGCTCGAAGGACTAAGGAAGACCCAGCAGGAGTCCATATCGGGATGCATATCGACCTGGCAACCCGATACACACTCTCGGATTAAATTCAGACAGTCCATATCGGGATGCATATCGACCTGGCAACCCGATACACACTCTCGGATTAAATTCCGTCCATATCGGGATGCATATCGACCTGGCAACCCGATACAGATCCCAGAATTTCACTTGGATCCGGGTCAATACCCGGTTTATTCCGGGTTGACCCGGTTCGCCCCATATTCACTACTTAAGCCAAAAACCTATTTTCTATTGTGGGAGGAAGATTGTTTTTTGTTTACAAAACCCTTTTTGTCAGAACAAGATTGAATTTTGATTAATCTAGTACTCCTTTTTGAGATTTCTTCCATCAATCTTTCAATCTATTTCTAATCTTCAATGATCAACACTATCTCTTTGGGTTTTGTTGATCATAAGATGATTAGTGAGTAGTTTCTCATAGGGTTTATGGGTTAGGTAGGATTAGGTTGATTAGGGATGATTAATGGATTTCTGATGTTTGATTGTTTAAAATCTCTCCTATCTAAGTGTGCTTAATGCCTAGTTAGCCTTGATCATGTTGATTAGGATGTTTAGGATTTCTTGCCCACCATGTGTTCGATGAAATGCCAATTTTAGCTTAGATAGTACTTTCACATTCTAGCACATGAAAATGGATGTTTAGAGTGATTGTTGGCTATTTGGAACTTGTTTGAATGCTTGCTTGATCTTAATTCACAAATGAGAGTTTGTTCTTGGATTAGGATTAGGTAAAGAGATTAGTACTAAGAGATTAGGCTAGTCAACTTGTTGTTTTCCTTGCTAGGAGGTTAGCTTCTCTGAAGTTTGAATTAGCATCCCAAGATCATCCCGAGTCAACAATCCATCGACGCTCATAAGCCTTATTCTCTTATCTTGTTTAGTTCTTTATTTGCTTTATTGCTTTCTTGTTTGTTTAGGATTGTTAGTTAAACCTTCTTTTATCTATTTGGCTTAGCTTAAGTAGTATTTTGCATTCCTAATGTGTTGTTCTTATTGCCTCTCTGGATTGATACCTTAAGTACTACAATGATAGGAGTAGACTTTAGGAATTGACCTAGAACTAGAAAAAGTCTATCATCAGTAAGACTCCGCTTCGACCCATTTTGTGAAGTAGTCGGTCATTATGAGGATATATTTCTTTTTGTGTGAGGCCGGGAGAGGCCCGACGATGTCCATTTCCCACCGCATGAAGGGGTAGGGAGCCGCAGTGGTGAGGAGCTCGGCGGGCTGGTGTATGCTCGGTGCGCGCCTCTGGCACTTCTCGCATCGGGACACCTAATTTTCGCAATCGGCGACCCATGGTCGGCCAGAAATGACCATGTTATTTAATCTTTGCGGCTAATGCTCAGCCACTTGTGTGATTTCCGCCTGCTCCTTCATGAGTTTGCTCGGTGACCCACTGGATTTCTTGCTCGTTTATGCATCGTAAGAGGGCCTTGGACGCGCTCCATCGAAATAGTTCATCCTTCATCATTACATACTGCGCACATCGAGCTTTTAGTCGGCGGGCTGCCCAGCGATCCTCGGGGACCTTCCCGTTGAGTATGTATTCTCTGATTTCGTCTCTCCAGTCAACGGCTTCTGCAGGTTTCTTTTGTAAGCATCGTCCGTCCCATCTTCTTCTTCTGTGATTATTAATACGTCTTCGTCCGGGGCGATGCTCGGCCGAGTTATGCATTCGACCAGGATGATTCGGCGGAGGTCGGGATCGGAGGTCGAAGCTAGGGCAGCTAGAGCGTCTGCGGAGGAGTTGTCACTTCGGGGGATCTTGGTTAACGTAACAGATCCGATTCTTGCAACGATCTGCTGGACAAGTTTCAGGTATGCGTCCATATGCTCGTTCTTTGTTTCGTATTCGCCATTGTATTGGTTCACCACAAGTTGGGAATCAGCGAACGCTTCTACCTGCTTTGCTTCTACCACCTCGGCTAATCGAAAACCGGCGAGCAATGCTTCGTACTCGGCCTCGTTGTTAGAGGCTGGGAATGCCAGTCGGAAGGATTGCTCGATAAGTTCACCAGTCGGGGATGTGAGCTTGACTCCTACTCCCGAACCATTTCTGGACGAAGAGCCGTCCACGAATAACGTTCATTTTTCCTTTGGAATCTCACCGTCGTTCATGGTCAGCTCGGGTGGCAATTCGATTAGGAAATCTGCTAGGACCTGCGACTTGGCGCTGGTTCTTGGTTTGTACTCAATGTCGTACTTGCTTAGCTCGACTGCCCATTTGGTTTGTGAGTACAACCACCGAATGTGACTGAAAATAGGGGCGAAGCTTTCTTGCCGAGACAACTACGGCCAGTGCGAGTTTTTCGAGTGTGTTGTAACGTGTTTCCGCATCGTCCAAAATCTTGCTTATGTAGAAAATAGGTTTTTGGTCTCCTTGGTCGTCTCGAACGAGCACGCTGCTTATTGCCGAAATGGATACGAAAATGTATAAGTAGAGCGTGTCTCCCTCCTCGGGTTTGGCAAAGATCGGTGGAGTTGACATGTAGGTTTTTAGTTGTTGAAACGCATCTTCGCACTTCGCGTCCCACTCGAATTTCTTGTTCGCTCGGAGGAGGTTGTAGAACGGGAGACATTTATCGGTTGATCGTGAGATGAACCTATTCAGGGCTGCGACTTGCCCAGTTAGTCTTTGGACTTCTCGCGTATTCTTTGGGGATGGGAGCTCGGTAATCGCCGTTATCTTCCTCGGATTTGCTTTAATTCCTCTTCGTGTGACGATGTATCCGAGGAATTCGCCCAACGTTATTGCAAATTTGCATTTGGTTGGGTTCAACTTCATCCCGTACTTATTTAGACATGCAAAACATGTCGCCAAATGGTCGACGTGGTCGTTTGCCGAGGTGGATTTGACGAGCATGTCGTCAATATAGACTTCCATTGTTTTGCCAAGTTGGTCGGCGAACATTCGGTTGACTAGGCGCTGATATGTTGCTCCTGCGTTCTTGAGTCCGAAAGGCATTACCTTGTAGTAGTAAGTACCGCGGTTGGTTATAAAAGAGGTCTTTTAGCGGTCGTCGGGGTGCATCATGATCTGGTTGTACCCTGCGAAGGCGTCCATGAACGAACGGAGGTCATGTCCGGCGGTTGCCTCAACTAGCCTGTCAATGTGTGGGAGAGGGAAACTGTCCTTGGGACAAGCCTTATTGAGGTCGGTGAAGTCCACGCAAACTCGCCACTTGCCGTTCTTCTTTTTCACGACCACTGGGTTTGCCAACCAATCTGGATACTTTACTTCGGTGATTGATCCGGCCTTTGTTAATCGCTCGACCTCTTCGTTGAAGGCTTTGGCACGCTCGGGACCGAGCTTTATTCTTTTTTTCTTGATTTGCTTGAAGATTGGGTCGACGTGCAGCTCGTGGCGTGTGACAGATGGATCTACCCCGGTCATGTCGTCAGTTGTCCATGCAAAGGTCATTGCGTTCTGCTTAAGAAACTTAATGAGCTTGTCCTGTAAATCTTTGTGAAGGTCGGCTCCTATTCCGACGCAACGCTCGGGATCGCTAATGTCAATGTTGACTTGTATTACTGCGTCTTTCTGAGGCCGATCAGGCGGTGGTAGCTCGATTCAAGGTTCAACGACCAGGTAGGCTTGCGGCGCAATTTGTGCTCGATACGGAAGCATGTTCGGGATATCCTTTGATCTCCCCTTAGCGTAAATACGCCGAATGGGGTGGGAAACTTCACGCATTGGTGGTATGTGGATGGAACCTCTCTCATTTCGTGGATCCAAGGGGTGCCGAGAATGACGTTGTAGATTGTTGGTCGGTCAACGACCACGAATTTAATCAGCTTGGTGATTCGGCCGACGTAGACGGGGAGTTTAATTGTCCCGATCGTGTTAATCGAATCTCCTGAGAAGCCGGTTAGTGGTTTAGTTGACGGCTTGATGCGATAGTCGCTGAACTCCATTCGTTGTATTGTTTCTTTGAAGATTAGATCTACTGAACTTCCAGTGTCGATCAGGATCTTTGAGACTTCGCAATCGCCTATCCGCATAGCGACGACGAGTAGGTCATTATGCTGTCGGTCCACACCCTCGGCATCTTGCTCGCCGTAGATGATATCGCCGCCGATTCTGAGTTTGTCGCTGGCGTTTCGTTGCCGGTGTTGGGCTGTTATGGCTCGACGCTCGTACTCTTTGATCGATCGGATTGAATCGTTGACCATTGGTAGTCCGCCCATTATCATGTTAATTCATTTTCTTGGCGGAGGCGTTCCCTCTTTATCCTCGTCACGATCTCGTTTGTTTGCGGCTGCTGTGTTGGCGTCTATCTGTTCAATTTCCTCGGCTAATGCTACTTGTTTCTTTCGTTCTTCTTGGACGAGTTTGAAGCGTTCAGCTTCGTTCTTAGGCTGTGCCACTTGATTAACCTGCCTCGGGGGATGTTGAGTACGGTTGAGCACCAAATTTTTGCCGTCCTTCTGGTAGTCGGCATATAAGAGAGCCTGCAGGTTTCTGCATTCTGTGGTGCTGTGTCCGGCTCGCTGGTGATAGTCGCAGAAAAGTTTTCTCTTATCACCTCCCGAACGAATTTATTGTTCCAGGGCTTAGCTTGGTTTTGATCCTGATAACCCTGGGATCGATCTTGGCGCTGACCTTGGTATGATCGCTCGTCGTTGCGGTCCTGGTCGTTATGTTCCTGGTCGCTGACGTAGTTGGACGATTTTCCCTTTCTTGCTATGTCTTCTTCTTTAGAACTTTTGTAATCCTGATCGAAATGCTGCTGTGGTTCGTATTGTTCAGAGCTCTTCTCGGCTTTCTCCTTTGTGCTGGAACTTTTGGGTCCGAACTTCTTAGCCAATGTTTCTTTTTCTTCCTCGAGATCAATAAAGATTGATGCTCGATGAAGGGCATCTTCGAGGGAGATTGGTCTCGTACCACAGGCCGTTCCTAAGGGTGGGTAGCCTTCGCTGTCGGTGATCGTGATTTTGGCGAGCATGCTTTTGAAGCGGGTTATGTAGGATCGGAGACTTTGTTTCGATCCCTGAGTAATGGCCCATAGGTCGGCGTTGGACACTTCCTCCCGTATGTACATCGAATAGTGTTTGACGAAGGCATGTGTTAGGTTGTCATATCCATCTATTGAGTTTGGTTCCAGACGAGAGAACCAATCTAGTGCCGATCCGGTCAAATGCTCGACAAATAGTTGACAGTAACCTGCGTCTCGCTCTCCGATGCTGAAGTGGGTTCGGCCCATCGCTATGCGGAAGGCTGTCAGAAATTGTCTCCGGTCGGTTTTTCCGTCATATGTCATCATTTTGATCTTGACTATGGGAGCTGTATGCTCGGTTTGAGTATTCATGAGTCGTGAGTGTTTTGCGTTTCTTCTATCATACGGTCGATTTCTGGTGTCGAGCTAATCGCCTGGTGGACCTTTGATGTCATATTTTTCAGTATCAGCTTCAGATCCTCGATTTCGTTATCCCTGTGAGTATCTTGTACCGAGTTGTTTAGGATTCCATCGTCGGTAGGTTCTCTGGTTTCCTCGGTTTGTTGTGAGACTGTTCGACTCCTCGGATTCGGAGGAGTTGCGTTATCGAAAAGTGCTCGGTTGAGGCGAGTCCGAGGGGCAGAAGCCTGCTGGATTGCCATCCGTAGATCGTTGATCTGACCTTGGCATACAGCATGCGCTGTTGCGAGCTGGTCGAATCGGGCGTTACTTCCTTGAGACAGCTCGGAGATTTGTGTCATGAGAGCTTTGAGCAAGATAAAAGTGTTTTCCTCGGTTTGTTGGTCATTCGTTTCTTGCCAAGGCTGCTCGATGTTTGGAGATTGCTGCTCGGCGCCCGCCGGTTGGGTGATTGGGTCCGTGACTTGAGAGACATGAGGCTGGCCCCTTTCTTGAGAAGAGTTCGTTCCCGAGATGGAATTTTCTGTCACAAGAACGAAGTCTCGGTTCGGTGGCAATCCTGTCATTGTTGATCATGTCAGTTAGTGAAGAAAAACTTTAGTCCCCACAGACGGCGCCAATTGTGATTACCGAGCTTGTCACAAAGGTTCAAAGCGCGTCTTGCTCGGGAGAGTTGACGTGCTCGGGTCCGAGGGTCAAAGTTTATCTCTAAAGAAGAACCGACTAGGCTCGGTGATGAATCAGGAAGGAAAATAGATGTTCGGCGTTAAGTAATGAAGAGAGTGAGTTGCTCGGTAACGAGCGTGTTGTATTGAGAGAGAACCCGAGCTGGTCGAAAGACGAATTCGGTTTTACAATTCGGGAAGTATTAACTCTAGAGAGAGAAAGTAGTAAGAAGTGCACAAATCCAAAAAAAGTTCTCTCATTGTACAGTGACAACTCCTATTTATAGTAAAATATAGTCGTACTTTTTACAGGCCATTGACCACTTGTCGAGCTCGTGCGGATGGGCCGTACTTGATGACGAGATGGGCCAAGCCGTACATTCCTTTGGCTTGTAGTGGAGCCGAGCTGGCCTGTGTTTGTGGCCGAGCCGAGCTGATGATGATGGGCTCGGTTCGGGCGCTTGTTTTTCGGACCTTCGCTTATTGGGCCGAGTTTGTTTCTATTGGGCCGACCTATCTATTGAAAACAGGTATTTGGCCCTGCTAATTAGAAATGGTACTAAACCCATATATAACATGATTGTTGCTGCCACCAGAAACCAGATTAAACCCGATTTCAACCAATAGGCTAGCTAGAGCCCGACAGTTAGACACAACCTAAACAAGCAACAAAAGATTGTTAATAATTTATTAACAAACTTTATCGAGTACAAAAGAACTTAATGATCAAGTAAAGAGGGTGATTACTCTTTAAAGGTATGCCTTGAATTCCGACGATTGTGCATGTTTCAAGCACACTGTTAATCCTCCAATTGGGTGGTTATGAGGGTCACCCTAGAAATGTAAAACACAAACAACTTTTTATCACATCGAAAGAAAAATTATAAAAGAGAACTATAAAGAATGGTGAATATCTTAACCTGCAGACCATGGAATACATCTTTGTTTGAATTAGATCCTTCCTGAAGAAGGGCCAGCTACCACAGAAGCAGCCTCAAGCCCACTTATATGAGCCATATCCATCATCATCATCAGAAAATGATAAGTTTGAGCTTATCTGAAGAACATAAATGAAGAGAGGGATAAAAGAAATGAGAGAAGAGAAGGCCAGTGACCTCAGAAGAAGAAGATTCAGAAGAAGAAGTTTCAGAAGAGAAATATGGGATGAAACCCAGTTTTTGATTTGTGATCTTAATTGATAGTTTGTTTACATGAATCAGAAGACTTAAATAAAGAACGTAGAAGACGATGGCAGTGAATTGGGCTTGAATTGCGCAGACAATGGTAGTGAAAGTAGGCCCATTTAATCAACCCCGAGGCCCATTTCCCTGTTTATCAATACTCCCCGGCTGAAATAACCTTGTCCTCAAGGTTGAAGACATTGAAGACTGAAACATGAACAACAAACCAAATTCAAGCATATCCTCTCTCTCCTCCACTTCACTCCAAGCTGCTCTCCTATGATCTCCATACTTGCTGAATTATAAACCTTGAAAGCAGTCCAAGTGATATGCCATTCTTTTCGAACGTGAATCTATAGAGTACATTGCTTGCTCACCAACGCCTTTAGGACAATAAACAGTGGGTGTTTTACCACAAAATCAGCCCGTCGACCATCAATTCTACAAAAAAAGATCCATATTATTATCCTGCATTTTCTTGTGTTTATCATGCACTGCTGTATTCTCTGAGCTTTTTAGCTTGACCTGATGTTTCCCACCATAGCTCTCAAACCCATTCCACTTACTAAAGCTCTTGATATGACCAAATTCGATGTTCTGAATTCCTTTATCACTAAGACAGATCATTTGACTTCCCCATTCATCTGCAAAGTGTTCACTTCTCTCGCCTTGCTTCTTTAATAGGATGTATCCATTAAGAGCTATCCACGCACTATACTTTTCCGTCATCCCTTTATGAACATTTCTCGCCCTCAATAATAACAAAGGATGTGAATTAGGACCATTACCAACTGTTATTGCTGACTCTACCAATACTCGAAACTCCTCTCCGTTTGAATCCAGCAACAGCTTCAGAACATGTTGTAAAACATCCCTTGTTGAGACATCCTTATATTTTATTTCTTCAGAATCAGCTTTATCTTCCTTCTCCACTACAAAAATGTCATTCTCATCCTCCGTGTGGGTCGTTGGAATATTATGTAGTGTACTAGCTATGATTCCAGTGGCTATAATGATCTTTGACGCGTTCTGAGAAAACCATTCCTCCAGTCTCTTCTCATGATCCACATCGAAATCAGACATTATGACAATGAGCTTTTCCAAACCTTCTTCCGACCATGGCAGCCTCAGCCAAGACAATAGAGCAGTCTCACTCTTAAATCGTCCACTTCTGTTCAGAGCAGGGTCAAGAGAATAATGCCTATTTGTGGCTCCAATGACGAGACCATATCCAATACCAGAATCAGTACCATGTTTATCGCCCTTGTTACGAAGTCCTTTTACTGTCCCAACACACTGCTGGATCACAGAAATGAAGCCACCAGGTTCCCATACACGGTCAGTCTTCAACAGTCCATATGAGCGTTGCTCTTCTTTCTTAGTGTCGCTGTTGGGTAAGTACAAACTGAGATGCTTCACACAAATCGCTAGGACAGACATGAGTGTGGCCTTGTTCGTTTCGCAGTCGCTGGCGACAGCGACAGCGACTCGAAACATGTTCGTTTGAATGTCGTTGTTGCAGCTGTTGGCGATAGCGACAGTCGCTATGTTGTTCGTTTTAGAGTCGCTGGCGACAACGACTGTCGCAGCGACTCCAAATTAGCGATTGATGACTTAAAATTCGATCGCTGATGTTAACAACGATTATATAGCGATTTAAAAATAAATTAAGCGACAGTCGCAGCGACTCTAAAACGAACAACATAGGGACTGTCGCTGGTCGCTAGCGACTGCAAAATGAACAGGGCTTGTACCTCGAGTTATAGCATGTCTTGTGCTCACATATAAAGAAGTCAGCCTATCCCAAGGATGAAACACCGAAGTATAATCCCATGAACCGACATAGATGCCATCAACCACTTCCGTCTTGTAAAAAACCAACTTGGTGACAGTGTCTCGTGCCTCCTCGTACTGACCTTTGCGGACAACAAAATCAGGCCCGATCCCTTCTTCGTTAGAGAACAACTCCAGAAACTTGGACATAGCCATGACACTAGCCTCAAAATTATTGGAAACCAAATATAGAGGCTCGTATTTTTCGAGAATGTTTGTAGCCGTTCTCTTCAAAGCGATCCCGCGAATAAGAGAAATCCGTGAGATCATCTCTACTGAATAAGCTATCTCTGGAACACGGCATAATTCAGCAAGGACAATAACAATTAGCTGCAGATACACATTATGATTATCTTGATTATCCTCCCGTAAGAGACACCTTGTCCTCAAAGTGGAGTCACCGTCGCAACTTGACAAAGCGATGTTGAAGTTCCCACCATGAATGCTTATCTCTAGAAACACTTCAGGTAGTCTTGACAATTTAAAAACTCCAAACGTGAAAGTCATATCCAAATGGTAACTAACCTCTTCACCACTGAGCTTAAAGAACATGGCTTCTCTGATCAGTTGTAAGCCTGCCAATAAACTGTCCGGAACAAAGTGTGTATACCCCTGCATCATACCCGATAACAAAGCAAGATTCTGTCTACTCTTCTGTGCACTTCTCTGTGAGGTATCATTAACAGTATTTAGCTGTTGCTTAGCGTACCCTGGCTCAGAACTCTTCTCAGTCTCAGGTTTCATGGGGCCATGAAGAAACATATTATCATCCTTGTAGAGAAAAATTACTAAAGAATCTGGAATTTCACGCTATGATCCAGCGGTAGCCCCGTTTGAGTAATAGGGTGGTGCTAAGATCAGTTTCCTGTGAGGACTAGGAATCTCTGGAAACCATGAATCATCAATAACCATATGAGTATGAGTGTTCAACTCACGTTTCATCATCAATTCTTTCAAAAGAGGATCCGAATTTCTTATCCAGTCAAGCTCCACATATCTCTGAGATTTCAGTATCACAGTGTCCTGTAGTTGCAACCCATAATCAAAGATACTAGATCCACGCTTAACACATGTATCATCAATTAACCTTCTCTGTCGAATCCGCCGATCCTTACTACGATCTCCAGAATATAGAAACCCGAAACACATATCATAGCTCTTTTTAGCTTGTACCAGCTCTCGCCGTTTTGCTTTCTTGTCTCAATGGGTCCGTTTCTTCATCCCGATTGTGTGAATACCCAGAAATCTCTCTGAACTTGCAGAAGCTTTAAAACCCAACATATCTAATGAATCCATATCCTTCTTCCTAGCCTTATGATAACCTCTTCCCAACAGTTTCTTAAGATATCTAGATCGACATGAGTTCATACCCTTGTGATTTGGTGACTCCAACTTTTGTGGTTGCCAATCCAGCTTCATATCGTTGCGCTTATGCTGTTGCTGAGCTTCCATGGGTTTCGGAGGTGTCGTCAAAGGGGGTAAAGGTAGAATAAGCCCTATGCCGCTCTTCTCGCTCGAAGCTTCTGTGCTACTGTTCGTCTGCGATGGTGCGTCGGAGTTAGCTGTACCTGAGCTATTACCTTTCTCCTCCATCTTAGAACCTTGAACGTGACTTGTGACTTTCCCCATAAACGATTGGAGCATCTGGATTAAGCTATCCAGAGAGCTCTGCATCGTTGACATTTTTCCTTCAAGCGTAATGACCTTCGTCTCAGTGCTTAAGGTAGATCGGTGAAGATCCGCCATGGATCTATCGATAGTACCCACCTGCACCTCCAACGTCGTCAGTCTTTCCTGCTCTGATACCATTGATAATTCTGAGCTTATCTGAAGAACAGAAATGAAGAGATGGATAGAAGAAATGGGAGAAGGGGAGGCCACTGACCTCAAAAGAAGAAGAAGAAGATTCAGAAGAGAAATATGGGATTGAAACCCAGTTTTTGATTTGTGATCTGTTTACATGAATCAGAAGACTTAAATAAACAACATAAAATAAAATGGCATTGAATTCACTACAAGAAAACATGAAATTAGCGACTGTATTTAGCGACTGATATCGTAGTCGCTAAATTTAGCGACTAAACTGCGACTACTCAGCGACTATTTAGTGACCCAAAATTATTAGTCGTACATCAGTCGCTATTTAGCGACCAAATTATTCAGTAGCATAACAGTCGCTATTTAGCGACTAATATGCGACTATTAATAAGTCGCTAAATGGTGGTCGCATAACAGTCGCTATTTAGCGACTACTCTGAGACTATTTAGTGATCCAAAAATATTAGTCGCACATCAGTCGCTATTTAGCGACCAAATTATTCAGTCGCATAACAGTCGCTATTTAGCGACTAATATGCGACTATTAATAGGTCGCTAAATGGTAGTCGCATAACAGTCGCTATTCGGTCGCCTTTCAAAACCCTAAACCCTAAATAAACCCTAAAACTCTAATTAATAACATTACAATTACTACAACATATAAATATTATAAATCTTTCATAAACTATAAAATCAAAATAGAAAAAATCCTAAACCCTAAAACAAACTCATACACAAAACCCTAAACCCTAAAACTCTAACTCTTTCATAAACTATAAAATCAAAATATAAAAATTGATTATATATACATAAAACTAATATTTAAAATATATAGTATAAACAAAACTAATACATAAAACTAATACCCAAAACCCTAAACCCTAATTGTATAACATGTATATATATAAAACCTAAACCCTAACCTTAAATAAACCCCAAACCCCTAAATTATAAACAAAATTTAACATTCCAATTAATATAACATAACCAAAATTTAGATTATAGTATAAACAAAACAAAACTAATATATAAAACCCTAAACATGATTGTTGCTGCCACCAGAAACCAGATTAAACCCGATTTCAACCAATAGGCTAGCTAGAGCCCGACAGTTAGACACAACCTAAACAAGCAACAAAAGATTGTTAATAATTTATTAACAAACTTTATCGAGTACAAAAAGAACTTAATGATCAACTAAAGAGGGTGATTACTCTTTAAAGGTATGCCTTGAATTCCGGCGACTGTGCATGTTTCAAGCACACTGTTAATCCTCCAATTGGGTGGTTATGAGGGTCACCCTAGAAATGTAAAACACAAACAACTTTTAATCACATCGAAAGAAAAATTATAAAAGAGAACTATAAAGAATGGTGAATATCTTAACCTGCAGACCATGGAATACATCTTTGTTTGAATTAGATCCTTCCTGAAGAAGGGTCAGCTACCACAGAAGCAGCCTCAAGCCCACTTATATGAGCCATATCCATCATCATCATCAGAAAATGATAAGTTTGAGCTTATCTGAAGAACATAAATGAAGAGAGGGATAAAAGAAATGAGAGAAGAGAAGGCCAGTGACCTCAGAAGAAGAAGATTCAGAAGAAGAAGTTTCAGAAGAGAAATATGGGATGAAACCCAGTTTTTGATTTGTGATCTTAATTGATAGTTTGTTTACATGAATCAGAAGACTTAAATAAAGAACGTAGAAGACGATGGCAGTGAATTGGGCTTGAATTGCGCAGACAATGGTAGTGAAAGTAGGCCCATTTAATCAACCCCGAGGCCCATTTCCCTGTTTATCAATACTCCCCGGCTGAAATAACCTTGTCCTCAAGGTTGAAGACATTGAAGACTGAAACATGAACAACAAACCAAATTCAAGCATATCCTCTCTCTCCTCCACTTCACTCCAAGCTGCTCTCCTATGATCTCCATACTTGCTGAATTATAAACCTTGAAAGCAGTCCAAGTGATATGCCATTCTTTTCGAACGTGAATCTATAGAGTACATTGCTTGCTCACCAACGCCTTTAGGACAATAAACAGTGGGTGTTTTACCACAAAATCAGCCCGTCGACCATCAATTCTACAAAAAAAGATCCATATTATTATCCTGCATTTTCTTGTGTTTATCATGCACTGCTGTATTCTCTGAGCTTTTTAGCTTGACCTGATGTTTCCCACCATAGCTCTCAAACCCATTCCACTTACTAAAGCTCTTGATATGACCAAATTCGATGTTCTGAATTCCTTTATCACTAAGACAGATCATTTGACTTCCCCATTCATCTGCAAAGTGTTCACTTCTCTCGCCTTGCTTCTTTAATAGGATGTATCCATTAAGAGCTATCCACGCACTATACTTTTCCGTCATCCCTTTATGAACATTTCTCGCCCTCAATAATAACAAAGGATGTGAATTAGGACCATTACCAACTGTTATTGCTGACTCTAGCAATACTCGAAACTCCTCTCCGTTTGAATCCAGCAACAGCTTCAGAACATGTTGTAAAACATCCCTTGTTGAGACATCCTTATATTTTATTTCTTCAGAATCAGCTTTATCTTCCTTCTCCACTACAAAAATGTCATTCTCATCCTCCGTGTGGGTCGTTGGAATATTATGTAGTGTACTAGCTATGATTCCAGTGGCTATAATGATCTTTGACGCGTTCTGAGAAAACCATTCCTCCAGTCTCTTCTCATGATCCACATCGAAATCAGACATTATGACAATGAGCTTTTCCAAACCTTCTTCCGACCATGGCAGCCTCAGCCAAGACAATAGAGCAGTCTCACTCTTAAATCGTCCACTTCTGTTCAGAGCAGGGTCAAGAGAATAATGCCTATTTGTGGCTCCAATGACGAGACCATATCCAATACCAGAATCAGTACCATGTTTATCGCCCTTGTTACGAAGTCCTTTTACTGTCCCAACACACTGCTGGATCACAGAAATGAAGCCACCAGGTTCCCATACACGGTCAGTCTTCAACAGTCCATATGAGCGTTGCTCTTCTTTCTTAGTGTCGCTGTTGGGTAAGTACAAACTGAGATGCTTCACACAAATCGCTAGGACAGACATGAGTGTGGCCTTGTTCGTTTCGCAGTCGCTGGCGACAGCGACAGCGACTCGAAACATGTTCGTTTGAATGTCGTTGTTGCAGCTGTTGGCGATAGCGACAGTCGCTATGTTGTTCGTTTTAGAGTCGCTGGCGACAACGACTGTCGCAGCGACTCCAAATTAGCGATTGATGACTTAAAATTCGATCGCTGATGTTAACAACGATTATATAGCGATTTAAAAATAAATTAAGCGACAGTCGCAGCGACTCTAAAACGAACAACATAGGGACTGTCGCTGGTCGCTAGCGACTGCAAAATAAACAGGGCTTGTACCTCGAGTTATAGCATGTCTTGTGCTCACATATAAAGAAGTCAGCCTATCCCAAGGATGAAACACCGAAGTATAATCCCATGAACCGACATAGATGCCATCAACCACTTCCGTCTTGTAAAAAAACAACTTGGTGACAGTGTCTCGTGCCTCCTCGTACTGACCTTTGCGGACAACAAAATCAGGCCCGATCCCTTCTTCGTTAGAGAACAACTCCAGAAACTTGGACATAGCCATGACACTAGCCTCACAATTATTGGAAACCAAATATAGAGGCTCGTGTTTTTCGAGAATGTTTGTAGCCGTTCTCTTCAAAGCGATCCCGCGAATAAGAGAAATCCGTGAGATCATCTCTACTGAATAAGCTATCTCTGGAACACGGCATAATTCAGCAAGGACAATAACAATTAGCTGCAGATACACATTATGATTATCTTGATTATCCTCCCGTAAGAGACACCTTGTCCTCAAAGTGGAGTCACCGTCGCAACTTGACAAAGCGCTGTTGAAGTTCCCACCATGAATGCTTATCTCTAGAAACACTTCAGGTAGTCTTGACAATTTAAAAACTCCAAACGTGAAAGTCATATCCAAATGGTAACTAACCTCTTCACCACTGAGCTTAAAGAACATGGCTTCTCTGATCAGTTGTAAGCCCGCCAATAAACTGTCTGGAACAGAGTGTGTATACCCCTGCATCATACCCGATAACAAAGCAAGATTCTGTCTACTCTTCTGTGCACTTCTCTGTGAGGTATCATTAACAGTATTTAGCTGTTGCTTAGCGTACACTGGCTCAGAACTCTTCTCAGTCTCAGGTTTCATGGGGCCATGAAGAAACATATTATCATCCTTGTAGAGAAAAATTACTAAAGAATCTGGAATTTCACGCTATGATCCAGCGGTAGCCCCGTTTGAGTAATAGGGTGGTGCTAAGATCCGTTTCCTGTGAGGACTAGGAATCTCTGGAAACCATGAATCATCAATAACCATATGAGTATGAGTGTTCAACTCACGTTTCATCATCAATTCTTTCAAAAGAGGATCCGAATTTCTTATCCAGTCAAGCTCCACATATCTCTGAGATTTCAGTATCACAGTGTCCTGTAGTTGCAACCCATAATCAAAGATACTAGATCCACGCTTAATACATGTATCATCAATTAACCTTCTCTGTCGAATCCGCCGATCCTTACTACGATCTCCAGAATATAGAAACCCGAAACACATACCATAGCTCTTTTTAGCTTGTACCAGCTCTCGCCGTTTTGCTTTCTTGTCTCAATGGGTCCGTTTCTTCATCCCGATTGTGTGAATACCCAGAAATCTCTCTGAACTTGCAGAAGCTTTAAAACCCAACATATCTAATGAATCCATATCCTTCTTCCTAGCCTTATGATAACCTCTTCCCAACAGTTTCTTAAGATATCTAGATCGACATGAGTTCATACCCTTGTGATTTGGTGACTCCAACTTTTGTGGTTGCCAATCCAGCTTCATATCGTTGCGCTTATGCTGTTGCTGAGCTTCCATGGGTTTCGGAGGTGTCGTCAAAGGGGGTAAAGGTAGAATAAGCCCTATGCCGCTCTTCTCGCTCGAAGCTTCTGTGCTACTGTTCGTCTGCGATGGTGCGTCGGAGTTAGCTGTACCTGAGCTATTACCTTTCTCCTCCATCTTAGAACCTTGAACGTGACTTGTGACTTTCCCCATAAACGATTGGAGCATCTGGATTAAGCTATCCAGAGAGCTCTGCATCGTTGACATTTTTCCTTCAAGCGTAATGACCTTCGTCTCAGTGCTTAAGGTAGATCGGTGAAGATCCGCCATGGATCTATCGATAGTACCCACCTGCACCTCCAACGTCGTCAGTCTTTCCTGCTCTGATACCATTGATAATTCTGAGCTTATCTGAAGAACAGAAATGAAGAGATGGATAGAAGAAATGGGAGAAGGGGAGGCCACTGACCTCAAAAGAAGAAGAAGAAGATTCAGAAGAGAAATATGGGATTGAAACCCAGTTTTTGATTTGTGATCTATTTACATGAATCAGAAGACTTAAATAAACAACATAAAATAAAATGGCATTGAATTCACTACAAGAAAACATAAAATTAGCGACTGTATTTAGCGACTGATATCGTAGTCGCTAAATTTAGCGACTAAACTGCGACTACTCAGCGACTATTTAGTGACCCAAAATTATTAGTCGTACATCAGTCGCTATTTAGCGACCAAATTATTCAGTAGCATAACAGTCGCTATTTAGCGACTAATATGCGACTATTAATAAGTCGCTAAATGTTGGTTGCATAACAGTCGCTATTTAGCGACTACTCTGCGACTATTTAGTGATCCAAAAATATTAGTCGCACATCAGTCGCTATTTAGCGACCAAATTATTCAGTCGCATAACAGTCGCTATTTAGCGACTAATATGCGACTATTAATAGGTCGCTAAATGGTAGTCGCATAACAGTCGCTATTCGGTCGCCTTTCAAAACCTTAAACCCTAAATAAACCCTAAAACTCTAATTAATAACATTACAATTACTACAACATATAAATATTATAAATCTTTCATAAACTATAAAATCAAAATATAAAAAATCCTAAACCCTAAAACCCTAACTCATACACAAAACCCTAAACCCTAAAACTCTAACTCTTTCATAAACTATAAAATCAAAATATAAAAATTGATTATATATACATAAAACTAATATTTAAAATATATAGTATAAACAAAACTAATACACAAAACTAATACACAAAACCCTAAACCCTAATTGTATAACATGTATATATATAAAACCTAAACCCTAACCTTAAATAAACCCCAAACCCCTAAATTATAAACAAAATTTAACATTCCAATTAATATAACATAACCAAAATTTAGATTATAGTATAAACAAAACAAAACTAATATATAAAACCCTAAACCATAAACAAACCCCAAAACTCTAAAGTATAACCAAAACTCTTATTAATAACATTTTAAATACTATAACATATTCAAAACTAATATTTATAAACCTTCGAACTCTATACCCTAAACCATAATCAAACTTTAAACTGTAAATTCTTAACCATAACAAACCTAATATTTAAAATCTATAGTATAAACAAAACTATAACCAAAAAATTAATACTAACAATAAAACCTTACCATTTAAACCTTAAACATTACCATTCCAACCCTATACCCTATACCCTAAACAAACCCTAAAATTCTAAATTATAAACAAAAATTTAATAACTAAAACTCTAATTACTATATAACATATAAAATTAAGTACAACACTTAAAACATTAAACATTAGCATTCCAACCCTATACCCTATACCCTAAACAAACCCTAAAACTCTAAATTATAAACAAAAATTCAATAACTAAAACTCTAATTACTATATAACATATAAAATTAAGTACAACACTTACAATATTAAACATTACCATTCCAACCCTATACCCTAAACAAACCCTAAAACTCTAAATTATAAACAAAAATTCAATAACTAAAACTCTAATTACTATATAACATATAAAATTAAGTACAACACTTAAAACATTAAACATTACCCTTCAAACCCTATATCCTAAACTCTTAATAAACCCTAAAACTCTAAACTATAAACAAAATCTAATAAATAAAACCTAAACCCTAACTAAACTCTAAACTATAAGATTCCTTGAAACATTAAAACTAAACCAATAAACAAAATTAAATAAAATTATACATTAAATGAAGATAATCATACGTTACATATTATTAATTATAAACAAAAGTAACTATTTTTTTCAAACAAAATATTGTAAACACTAATTATTAACATTTACAATCTCCACCCTTAATTCTAAATCTAATAGATTAAAATAATATCTTTAAAATATAAATCACCAAATAATTCTATTGGACAAGAGACTTTCACAGAGATCATAAACTGTAACCATTAGATTGAAATAAATCAATGGCCCATATTGATTCCCTTCCATCTCTCTCTTTCCTCTCATCTCATCGTTATCAAGCGATGCTCTCATTTTTGGTTTTCTTCACTACCAAACCAAAAATCAATCTGCATCTCATCGTGTTCTTTCTTCATTCCATCTCTCTCTCTATCCTCTCATCTCAACCGTTGCTCCACCATCGCAGGTTTCAAGGACGTAACCGAAGCCGTCATTCTCTGCCGTCTCATCTTCACGGCGCATCTCAGCCGTCGCGTCTCAGTCAGCCGTCGCGTCTCAGTCAGCCGTCGCGTCTCAGTTCGGCGTCGCATCTCCTATCTCTCGGCTTCTCCATCTCTCGCTTGGCTTCGATTCCGGCGAAGAAGCAGATCCCCCCCGTCGCTCTTCTTCTCAACCGATGCTCCACCATCGCTCGTCTTCTCCACGGATGCTCCACCGTCAAATCCGGCGATGGAGAGAAGAATCAGATCCCCACCGTCGCTTGTCTTCTCAACCGATGCTCCACCGTCGCTCGTCTTCACCACGGATGCTCCACCGTCAAATCCGGCGATGGAGAGAAGCAGATCTTGGGCGATGAAGAACAAGATATGGATCTAGAAGGATTTTTTTATTTTCCTGTATTTTTTGTTTTTTGTTTTTGTATTTTTTTTGTATTTTGTTTATAAATTAAAATATTTAATGACAATTTTTTGTATTTTAGCATTTTTAATTATTGTTATCTAATTAGTAAATATCAAAATTAATATTATTTATTTATTATTATTATTAGTCGCTAAAATAATGCACATATCAGTCGCTACTGAGTCGCTATATTAGTCGGTAATTTAGCGACTGATTAGTTACTAAAAATAACCAGTCGCATATTGGTCGCATATTGGTCGCTAAATTTAGCGACAAATTGGCGACTAAACTGCGACGTCTATTTTGTAGTCGCCAATTAGTCGCTATTTAGCGACTGTTTTGCGACTCAAATATTTAGCGACGCACTGTTTAGCGACTGCTTATTTTAGTCGCTAATCAGTCGCATAATCTTGTTCTGCGACTGATTAGCGACTAAAACCGCAGTCGCTAATATCCTGTTTTCTTGTATTGATTGGGCTTGAATTGCAGCAGACAATGGTAGTGAACATAGGCTCATTTAATCAACCCGAGGCCCATTTCCCTGTTTATCAGAAAAGCACCAACAGAGTCTTCAAAAATCATACAAGTTGCGATGAAAATGGATTATCAGATGCTACCGAAAGCCAAAACTAAACATAAACTAAATTAAGAACCAAAACCCAAATTTCGTTTCTTAGACGGAGGAGGAGTAGGAAGCATGGCTTTGAACTGAGGAAAATAAGAGATTTTGGCATGCTGAGCAAAGAAACGAGCGGCTAAAATGAGACTCTGGTGTTGAACTTCGACGAAGGCAGGGGAGGAGGGAGGTGCTGGCTAGCTTCATGGATCTGAGGTCGTATCCAGGAATCGATCACCGGAGACCAGAGTCGTACATGGCCACACCTTCTGCGGCTAGGTTTTTTTTAGAGAGAGTTATATGGATTTTTTTTTGACGTCAATTCTTATGTTTACATTTCTGTTTTTATTTTTAACATAGGCGAGGAACCAAAATTTTTTGTCCCGCTCTTCATTCAATAGCATTAAATTTGTGTATCTAATCTATTAAAACAAGAAGGTTTGCCATGGTACATAAATGTTGTTCCCGAAATTTGCCCTTGATATTATTAGGATTTGTAACCTTCATTAAGGGTAAAACTGTAAAACAATTTATATTTGATTTATTATCTCTACAATCCATGTTTCCAAACAAGACAATTATTAAACATGTAGCCAAACAACCAAAATCTAATTGATCCCACTTTCTTAATTAATTAAAATCAAAACAAATTAATTGATAAATATAATTAATAATTTATTCATCAACTATTATATATAAATTAAGATTCAAATATATTTATAATATATTTTAATATTTTTTTATTTTGTTTCAAATATATATATATATATATACATATATTACGATTGATGTTTTTACGATTGTACTTTTTAGCAGGTTTTTCTATCAAACTGAAAAATATTTAATTAATTAAACGGGTTGAAAAATTAATTAGCCAATCTCGATTATAAATTTTCTATAAAAAAATTCGCATATAGTAAATAATTTCAGTTGATATATTTTAAAATTAATAAACATATTAAAATGATTTCATACTTATATTATTCAAATATTTGAAGCGTCAAATTATGCTTTATGTTTGAATAAAGTTTTTAACGGATAATTCCATCAAATTTGCAAATTATATATACGACTACAGCATGTATTTTATAAAATAATATTTTAGATAAATAAAATAACAATTAAACATATACCACATAACTTTTACAATAGTTGTTTTCACATATATATATTTTTTTCAAACTATGATCTTACGATACAACACAGATTAAAATATATAATGCGAAATCGTTATTTTAATCTCTTAATCCTTACGATATATCTCCTCCAAATAACACATAATTCATTTAAAAAAAAAACTAAATTGCTAACTCACTGTTTATAATGTTGGTTAAACAATTATAATCAAAATTAGATTACATAATTAAAAAATCTAAACTACTATTAACAAAATGAATAAAAAGTAAAATTTGTAAAGAAAATTATACCCGCACTTAGAAGTGCGGGTCAAAATCTAGTATATTATTAAAACACAAGCGCTAAACAAAAAAAATTACCGGATTAATTTTCTTTACCTAGCCATGAAATCGACAGCGTTTAAAAATAATCAAACATTGTCTACAAAACTTCGTCTAGTCAATCATAGCAAAAAAAAAAAAAAAAAACGCTATATGCAACTACAATCATTTCTCAATAATATTGTAGTAACCACGTTGAGGGCGAGATATGTCACCTGGAGAACCATTAAATAACATTGAGTAAGATACCGTAGAGATACAAGTCATATTCCACTTACACCAAATGTTACAGTAGTCCAGTTTCTGAATAATAGTCTTGAGATAATACCACATTGCCACTCCACCTTACCAAAGGCCTTATAAATATCAAGCTTGAAACCCATAAAAGGGGATTTGATATGTTTGGTTTTTAGAGAATGTAAGATTTCATGCCCAATAATGACATTATCGGTGAAAAGATGACATGGAATGAAGGTTGACTGAAACTCAGAGACAATGAGATGGAGGAAAGACTTCAACCGTTCAGCTAGAATTTTGGAGAGAAGTTTTTAGGCCACATTTCAAAGACTGATTAGGCAACAAATTTTAACATGAGTGGGAGATGCAACCTTTGGAATAAGGCAAACCTGAGTTTTGTTGACCTCAGGATCCAAATAGCCAGTTTCAAAAAAGAGTTTGATATGTTGAATCACTCCATCATTGATAGCCTGCCAATGATATTTATAGAAACCATCATTAAACCCAACTGAACCATGTGTTTTATCAACGTGCATAAGGGATAATACGTGGAAGATCTCAACTTTTGCAACGAGTTCAATGAGCTTGCAATTCATCTCAAAAGTGACTTTGAGTTGGACATTTTGCATGATTGGATCTAATGTAGGGCTGCCAATAGAAAAGCAGATATCAGAAAAGTAGTCATGGATAGTATGTTTTGTCGCTGAATCAGTGAAGTGTTCCATCATCATCCTTCATGATCATCCTCCATTGTAATAATACAATTATAACGCCTCCTTTGCTTTTTAAGCATGAAAAAAAAATATGGTGTTTTAAATTAGATGAATTTTCAATATAAAATTTATTAACATTTTCATGTTTTATAAATATTTTTATTTTACATTTTAATTTACTATTAGTTGAGTTGTG
The DNA here is from genome assembly GCA_030180135.1 of Orychophragmus violaceus. NCBI lineage: Eukaryota > Viridiplantae > Streptophyta > Magnoliopsida > Brassicales > Brassicaceae > Orychophragmus > Orychophragmus violaceus. Next base: position 40,195,064 of record CM058236.1, read on the forward strand.
TTCATGTTTACAATTAATGATATATATTTTTAGAAAAAATAAAATGAAACTTTTTATATTTGTGTGCTCAGCCTTACACATCAACTAATAAAAAACTGAGAGAGTACAGTTGAGTCTTATTATCTAACCAAAAGATTCACTTTTAAATAATTTACTAGTGTTTTGCCCATGCTAGGCGTGGGTTGTATTTATAGTTTTGTCTTTTATATTATTTTAGGTTGTTTTCATGTTTGTTTCACGTTGTATGTTTTGGTATCAGTGAGATTTTAACTAAAGAATTTCAACACGAAAGCTCTACTAAACACTAAACGTTAGAATTAGTTCAATACATTTGAATGGAATGGCGGAGGAAGAACGGTCCATCCGGTAATGTGTGCGAAACGCTTTTACTTCCCATTCAACAAACAAAAGATAGTATAAGTGGTTTCAGAATAAAAAATTATAAAATGTTGTTTTCTCTGTTAGTGCACCAAAAATATAAGTAAAATACATGGACCACTTTTTTTTTAACACAACATCAACACATATTAATCCAACCAATAACTAAAACCACCAGTGACTTCGGCCTCAATTAAAGGTCTGATCCAAGAAGGCATAATCGAATACAATTTGGAAACATTGTTTTCAAAAGAAAGAGCTTCCTTTGCAATCCGATCTGCTACCTTATTACCAACTCTTCCATGGAAGGTTTCTTTACAATCCCCAAAACTGGCTAAGATACTATTGCAGTCTGGCGCATAGACACCAATACTTGGCCAGACTTCAATATCCTTAAGAGCGTGGACCAGATTCTGAGAGTCAAATTCGAAGATGATCTGCTTATAGTTGAATCGCCTTAGACATTTCAAGGCTCAGCGTAGTGCCTCGGCTTCAGTCTGTAATGGGGATTTCATCTTTGGTAGTTTCCTTCCACCTATCCACAATGCTTTCCCAAGACAGTCTCTTAATACCCAGCAAATCCCCGAGTCTTCTTCTTGATTTTTCCAAGCACCATCAATGTTACATTTGACCCAACCATGGAGAGGTGGAATCCAAACTCTGTCCGGGACACTTACTATATTCACACTCTTAACTTCTTCCTTCTTAAGCCGATCTCTCCATTCCTCAAAGTCCTCCAAGGCTTTGTTAATAAGAGATTGTGCATCAATGTCCAAGGCCTTAAAGGTATACTCATTCCTGCTTTTCCATAATCTCCAGAGAATGCAAGGCCCCAACTTACCAACCTCATCCTCATAAGGAAACTTAAGCTTACTTGTCATAATTCTATGGAAGTTGGCATATAAGGAGCAATCCAATTCGTCAGTTGGAGGGGCTGGTAGAGGGGAGATTGCCCATACAAGCCAAGCGTATGGACAATGAAAGAGGAAGTAGTTGATCGACTCAACTTTGTCCTGACAGCGAGTACAACAGTTGTATTTAGCAAGGTGACGCGCAGAGAGTCTTTCCGCTACTGGTAGACAGCCACTCAACACCTTCCATAGGAAGTGTCGGATCTTTGGACATGTATAAGTTTCCCATACCATCTTAAAGAGAGGATCTAAGTTTGGTTGCTTGACTTATTTTTGGAATTCTACTCTCTGAATTCTGCTAATATACGTCCAGTATCCTGACTTCACAGTGTAGAGCCCAGATGCTGTGAAATACCAACAATATCCGTCCCTGCAACTTGTTCCACATAGAATAGTCTCATCCAGTCTTCTGATATCCTCCTCGTTTAGGATAGATGTTGTTAGTGTTCTGTCCCAACCGCTCCCATCATTAGCTAGTAGATCGCTTACTTTGCTGATATTGGAGATTGAAAACCCAGCTGAGGGTTCGAGTCTGCGGGTAGAAAGTAACGGGCAAGTCGGTTTTGATCCTAGCCATGGGTTTTCCCATATTAAGGTATCTTTCCCATTGCTGATAGTAGCTCTGGCACCTTCTTTTATCAGTGCTTGAGCTTGATGTATACTCCTCCAGGCAAAAGATGGTCTGGATCCAAGACCAACATATAGGGGGTTAGATTTCCTGAAATAACGCGCCTTGAAGATCTTAGCGAGAAGAGTGTCTTTCTTAGTCATGATCCGCCATAGCTGTTTTCCAAGAAGGGCTATATTAACAGCCTCAATGTCTTTAAATCCAAGTCCGCCATCTAACTTTGATTTACACAGCTGATTCCAGGATTTCCAGTGAAGGCCTTTCTTTTCTCCTGCATTTTTCCACCAGAAATTCGAGAGAAAAGAGACTATTTGCTTACATGTAGTCTTTGGGAGGAGTAAACATGACATCGGGTAGATGGGGAGTGCCATTATAACATATTTCAGCAGGACCTCTTTCCCTTCTGAGGTGAGGAATCTGTTATGCCAGCCTGATGCCTTTTGTTGCATCTTTTCTTTTATAAACTTGAGGATTGACACTTTTGATCCTCCAAAACTTCCGACAGTCCTAGATAAAGGCCACCTCCTCCTACCTGATCAATTCCCAATCTCTGCTTAATATGCATCCTTTTATCTGGCGACATCTTCTTTCCAAAGTACACACTTGATTTCGAATAATTGATGCGCTGACAAGATACGATACAATATTTCTCTATGATGCCACTAAAGTGATCAATCTCCTCATCACTTCCTTTACAGTTGAACATTCTGTCATCTGCGAAAAGTAGTTGGAAAACCGCTGGAGCTGTTCTGGCGACTTTAAGGCCCGTGATCCTCTTCTCAGCTTCTGCCTTTTTCATCATTCTAACTAAGATTTCCGTGAAAATGATAAAGAGTTAGGGAGAGAGGGGGTCTACCCGTCTAATACCTCTTGACGGCTTGATGTTCCCATACGGTTTTCCGTTGATAAGCACCTGATAAGTGACGGATGAGACACAACTCATAATGATTTTATCCAATGATCGGCAAATCCGAGGATTCTGAGAGCGGATGTTAGAAACCCCACTCAACACGATCAAACGCCTTAGAGAAATCGGTTTTGATATCAATAAACTCCTCTGCGCACTTATTATTTGAATTGAGTGCATGAAGAAGCTCGTGCGCCACTAGGATGTTGTCTGTGATGAGTCTCCCCTTTAAGAAAGCTGCTTGAGATTGAGATATTATCGATGGTAGTGTTTTCTTGAGCCTTGTCGCCATAATCTTCGCTACCACCTTATACACGACGTTGCTTAAACTTATGGGTCTATAGTCTGATACATATACTGCTCCTGGTTTCTTTGGTATGAGATAAATATTGGTCTTATTAAGATCATGATCAAGAGTTCCAGAGATGAAAAAAGAATGAACCGGGTGATAAATATCATCTCCTACACAGTGCCAAAAGTGCTGATAGAAGGATCCGCTCATGCCATCTGGTCCCGAACACTTGTTTGGATTGATATCAAAAACTGCTGATCTGACTTCTTCAAGTGTGATTGGTTGAAGAAGCTTCTCATTCTGATCGGGAGATATCCTCGGTGGAATACATAACATCCTCTTCATAAAGAGAGATTCCAACGTCCTCAGAGCAGAATAACTTCTTGAAATATCCTTCCGCCACTTTTCCAAGATCATCATCTGCTACCCATTCCCGACCGGATTCGTCTCTAAGGCATTGGATCCTATTTTGGGCTCTTCTTCTCTTCATCATTGCGTGGTAAGCCTTAGTGTTCCGGTCTCCATTGCATAGCCATGTGTTTCTACTTTTGATTCGCCAAAAGGATTCTTCATGTTGGTATTCCTGATTCAGCTCTTGCTTTAGGTTCCTCAGAGAAATCATGTCAATCGGTATACCTCCTGTGGCCATATCAATTTTGTGATGGAGCTCATGAATTCTAATGGCTGAATTTGGCCTATTCCTTTTCTTCCAATTTGAAATGGCTTTCCTACAGTCCTGGATCTTCAAAGCAAAGTTATCATTATGCTCTTCTCTGATTTTCAGCCACGCATTTGAAATCTCAGATTTGAATCCCTCCCTGCAAATGTGTCTCGGATCATATTTAAAGCTTATGTTTCTTTTCCATTGGTCCCCGAGCAGGTTGGTGATGAGGGGACTATAATCAGAGCTGACCTTCTGAAGATAGATAGCTGAAGCTTGAGGGTATAACTCCATCCACTCCTGGTTGGCTAGTGTTCTGTCCAACCTACATTGGACCAATTCATTGCTTCCCACACCAAACCAGGAAAATTTGTAGCATGTATGTCTAATTTCCCACAACCCGCAGGCGTTTAACATTTGGCAGAATTCAAGATAGTATTCTTTTTTCCTCTCTACTCCTCCTATTTTCTCGCTTGGATCAGCTATGTCGTTGAAGTCACCAGTTAACATCCATGGCCCTTTTCTGGAGACTCCAATTCTGACCAGTTTTTCCAACACTTTACCTCTCAAGCTCTTGATTGGATCACCAGAAACACAAGTGAGGAAGAAGGTCTTGCCTTCCTAAGTACTCTGAGTGTCAATCATTCTTTTATCCGAGTGCAAAACCTTGACAGTGAAAGTATCCTTCCACATTAGTGCCAAACCACCTGACTTCCCAATTGGCTCCACAGTATGAATGTCATAGAAGCCTAACTGCTCAGTAAGATACTCCATATATTTTCTTCTGCTTTTGGTCTCCCAGAGGAATGTGATCTCAGGAAAATATTGACCAAGTACTTCCTTCAGATGTCGAACTGTAGGGGTATTCCCCACCCCCTGAAAGTTCTAGTTCAACACTCTCATTGAGGCTTCGAAGGGTTGGTATTAACTATTAACCCTTCTTTCGATAATTTTCCACTGTCACCAGCCTGGTCAGAGGCAGAGTGACTTGGGAATTGGGCTGCCATAATAGCAGAATGCTTCTTCCTGTCATAACGTTTCTCACCGGAGTTGGCCCGCAATGCCTCTGGGGATTGCTCTCCAAGTCGAGTGAAAACTGATGGGGTACGACTAGATTCACCATCCACTTCCGTCCTGGATCGTTTTGACCTTCGTTCATCACTGGAGGAGAGTCTTCTTTTCTTTTGAGCCACAACTTCCTGGTTAATAGGAGAGTTATAAGTTCCACCAAGCCTGTTGAAAACATCAGGTCCTTTAATTGTGTGTGGCTCATCTTGAGAAGTCAATCTCAACTCAATGGAATTCTGCTGGGAGCCGAGTCTTTGAAAAACTGAACCAGATATATGCTTTTCTTTTTCTGCACTCGACCCCTTAGAGTGCTGCTTCAGAGGCTCATCTTCCGCTGATTTAGACTTCCTTTTTGATGAATAGATAGATTCACCAAAACTGGCAGGACTGCCTCCTTCACAACGGTTACATACTCCTTTTCATCTTTCTTAATCCAGATTTGCTTCCCTCTGTTAAGTATGTTTCTGATGGAGCTCTTTTGCCTTGATGATCTCTCTTTTGGTTCTTTACCAGACTGTCTTTTGCCTCTTGAAGCACTGACGTTGGAATGACCAGATGAATTGTCATTTTCGACTCGGTTTTTTAATCCAGGGCCTAAGCCCGAATCTCTTTGGTCTTCCAATCTATTTTGGGAGTGAATGCTCCTAATAGGAATAGATCATGCATCTGGTGATATCTGGTATGGACATGATTTCTGGTCATGTGTTAATCTCTTGCACGAGAAGCACGCTTTGAGCAGTTTTTCATATTCCAAATCTGTTTGGATCATTTCCCCTGTTTTAAATCTTGCCAATTTTTGAATCTGGAGGGGTCGTCCGCCTTGAGCCAAGCATGAGCTCTAAAATATTCCAGAGACTCGGAATTTTTAGCATGTAGCTCAACTGCATCAACTTTACCAAGTGGCGATATGAGACTTTCCACTGCTTGGCGCTTCAACAAGTGAATCGGGAGCCCTCGAATCCTAATCCAAAAAGGAATCAAATTCAGTTAATTTGACTCTGGATTTGGCTTCTAACGATCGAGAGCAATGATCCAACCATTCAAAAACCAGGGGCCTTTAGATAACACATGGTCAATGTCTTGTTCATTCTGGAAGATGAACTTCACTTCATTTACTCCAATTCCTCTCCCTTTAACTTGGTCTTCCATACCACAAATAGGTGGAAGGGCCTTAACCAGACCTCCGATTTTTTGCACCGCTGGGTTTAAGCCTCGGACCACAACACTCAGCGAGTTCTCCTCAATGAGGTCTTCAACTTCCAGATCTGGTATATCTACAGGCTCACGATCCTCTATCATGTTTCTCTCCCTTAACTCATCCAAAAAGGAGAGCTCTTTCTTCCTTCTAGCTCGCTGCATATCTTGCTACTACTGAGAAGACAAACTATAAACCGATATAGCCGAAGACATGTCAGAGACAACCTAATGAACAACAATATAGAGCAGATCTAACGCTTATTGAAGTTCAAGGGTTTCAGATCTTGAATCGCCGCCGCAATCGTTCTAGAGAGAATATCTGTACGGAAACCCTAGTAACATTATTGCCTTGTACGTGCTAATGTCTTTAGTTATTGTTGCAATACATGGACACCTTATAACAGTAAAAACACCATGTATTTGATGCGTAGAAAAATGATAGGCATATTTTTCTGAAATAAATCGAACAAAAATAATGTCATAAAAGGTGTTTATTTTTTTTGCTTAGCGAAAGTTTTTTTTTTTTTTTTTTACTTAATATCTTGGATACATGATACATCATAACAAACATGCACAACCAAATTTAGTATAGTTTATAATATTATAAGTAATATTGCAATAATAATCTATAACAATATGTACTACTTTTCTTATTTAATTTTATCTTTTCAGTTGTTTCATCCGTTTTATATGTACTTGTATTGTCTGATTCGCCTGATCCGCATTTGATCTTTCTATTTCGTCCAATCTGCATTTGATCCGTTCGATCCACTTGATCCGCAACACCTAATCCACTTTCTCCATTTGAAGCCTAAATTTTTTTAGCTACCGTTTTTTTTCAATGTATCAACACCTAGTTAGAGTTCAAAGCTAACAAATAATAAATTGTTTTGATAGTTAGAGTTAAAGTTGTAAACATGCAGAATAGTAATGTTAAGAATATATATTTTTACTAGTGTTCGGCCCGTGCGTTTGCACGGACTAATTTTTTAGTTTAAAAATTTTTATGGATAAAAGTTAGGTCAAAATTAATAAAACATTAGTAGAAAAATAAATGTATCTAAGTAAATAATTTTGAGATAAGATAAGTGTATGGGATAAAATGTATTTGGTTTGTTTAAATTGTCCTCGAGTCGATTGCTTTTTGGTTGGTGGTAGTCGTGCCCTGAATTTCAGATCATCCTGGTTTAAAATTGTGGTATTTGAGGACGCTTACCTATCCATTAACATTGGTCTGAACAAAACAAAAATTGGTTTAAAATTATTGGGTGGCAATGTCAATGCTTAGTAAAATAAACATGTTAGTTACCATGCTATATATAAGTGATTTCAGAATGTGTTGTTTCTTGTTAGTTACCATGTGGGAATGTCGGAAAGGGGATAAAAAGAAGTGAAGATATAAGAAAGAGCGAGAAACATGTGCAAGGTCGTCACGAAACCATACATTATAACCGATGAAACTGCATGGTTATTATAAGTTTTTTTGAAAAAAGGCCAGAGTATTGTAAGTTGCTTTCTGAGAATGGGCTTGACTGAGTGTCCCTGTATATAACTCTGACACACCATGCAGGGATTCACTTTTTCTCCCCTGAATCATATCCAGGAGAGTATAAAACATAAAAGCCAATTTTTTTCTAGAGCCAGCATTTGTTCCGAAACAGGGGAAACAATGCATAAAACATAGCAGAACAAAACTGTCTCAAATTTACTTCCTAGGCCTGAGCAATTCCTTTCAAATTTGTAAGTTGGAGGGAAAGTAATTAATGACTCACACATTCCTTGTAATACTTTTACAACCTTCATCTCATGTAAGTTGGTCCGTTTCTCTGAGCCAGTCAAAAGATCGCGCTTCGAAATGAAGTTTCTCGCTTCATCATAGCTTATACCAAACCCTATAGTTAAAGTCGCCAAAAATGTGATCATATCTGCTGTTGCTAAATCAGACCTGAGTTCTTCAGTTCAGTACAAACATTAAAGGAGCAAACAACATAAACTCTAGATTGACATCATGAACCAAGGGACATAATTTTAGGTTTTTAGTAGTAATGTGATATGATAAGAACATACAGTGGTACTCTTTAGTGTATAAGTTGTTGTTGAGACACCAGCTGAAAGAGAGATGGCCCATGGCAAACCAGAAGAACAAAGCAGCCAAAATAAATATGTGCAAAATCTAAGTGAGCTAGACAAAAACAGGAACGACACCATACCAGCTGCAGCGTTACTTAGGTTTTGTCCTCAGGAAAACACCATTAACCGGAAAATGTGATTGAAATCCGTGTTTCTGTCAATCACTGCCTCCAAATGCGCAGCCAAGGGGTAATTCACAAAGCACATGATTCGGTCATAAACTCTGATTCTCAGACCCACACTTCCCTGTTTGACATGTGGGAAAACAATGTGTTACTGAAAGTTAACAGAACAAGTTTTCACGAAAAAAGTAAATCATCAAAATTATACTATTTTTTACTTGGAAATATGTTGATGTTAGGCACAAATGAAGACCTAATTATTAATTAGTATATTGATTAGACGAAAATATCTGAGAGACAAACCTTATCACAGCCTGAGACCATTTCCTGAAGCAGCTTCATTCGTGCATTAGTCTTCTCCCTTCTTGCCTATAATCCAAAAATTAGTGATAAATCAACCAACTGATTAAAACCAAATCAAATTTTTTCTTGAAATATGTGAGATGCAAAGTTACTCTTTCTGCTAAGTTGTGGCTATATGTTGGTTGACCATGGCTAGTTCTAACACGAACATATGACATAATACTTGTACGAAGAAGGCATGCCTGCAAACAAACATCAGCAAGACATCCTCACACATCAACAATCAGAAGTAGTAAAAGAATCGCTGCCAAGAGAACAAAGAGCGGGTAGACGATAACATGTCATTACTTAAATCCATGGATTTATAAGCATCTGTAAGGAGAGATGTGTAGCCCATGCTATTTCTTGCTTCAGTGTGGTTTCTGAGTCCATTCGCAAGACCTCATCTTCCGAATCCAGGTCAATCCACAAACTATTTTTCGTATAGAATGAAAAATTACCACTAATCGAAACCCATCATTCATAACCAAGTGAAGAGAAAATGAGAAGCAAAGACAACATACCAACGACATGGCTGCTCCGCTTAGAAGGTGCGAAGACCAAGTCAAAGCCAGAGACTGGAGGAACTTGAGTATCCAAACCGTTTCCTTCCCCTAAACTCGGCCTATACGAAGGATTCATCTGAGTAACAACATTTGACAAAGGGATATTCAGCAACCACCGGCTTGAATCGAATGTAAAAATCAATTTTTTTTTTGTCTCACCTTCTTCTCGAAATCTTTCTTTTTGCTATATCGATTGTTCTGGCTAGGGCAGGGGCTCTGATTCTCCATTGCTAGGTCAGAAAGCAATTTCTGAGATGAATCGGTCTCAGCAGGCTTGGTGTTGACTCTATCCAGATTTGCGCTAGGCTAAAGATCAATTGCAGAGAATTCTGCAGGTTTATATTTTTGGGGAAATCTCCATAGACGGAGTTAGCTCGGAAAAGTGATGATAGAGGGGATTAAGGGTGGAGTTGGGGTCGTGGCCTCGTGGGAGACTGATGAAGGAAACCGTCTCCAGAATTATTTTTTTTTTAAAAATATTAAAGCAGAGCATAAAGGTCGGGTTTATCGAAAAATAGGAAAAAAATTGTTGAAAAAAATACCAAAAAACTGAGATAATGACACGTCAGATTTGGCCAGGTGTCAACATAATAGGTAGGCAGTTATTAGCCATTTTGCTAGTGCATTATAGGTAAAAGGATGAGATTAACCCAACAAAATCACGATCATGACTAAACAACAAAAAACAAAGCCAACTTGGAAAACATAATGATGAACTGTTACAAACTCATTAGAAAATTGTGAATATAAAAGTTTTTTTTGTCAACAAGATATACTAAAGAAATCTAACTTTCACTAATCCAAATTGGTGGCTCTGGTCCAACGTAGATTGTATATGATATTCTAAGGCGGACACTCCATACTAGTCTGTCTGCTATCAAATTGCTTGTGCGCGGTAGATGGATGAGTTCAAATGCTGTGAAGTACTCCTTTCTTCCTTGGAACTCCTCTAAGTGGATCGAGAAAGTTGGTCATTCTTCTGGTTCCGACACCATCTTCATCCATTCTGAACTGTCCGTTGCAAATGTAATGTGAGTATGTTGATGATACTTCATACATTCCGCATGAAGTGGGGATAAGCTAGCTCTGATATTCATTTCCCCAATCAAAACATTAGCATCTCTCTCATAACAGCTATACCATCCTTGTTCTGAAAACTGATCACCCTCCTTCCAGAATCCATCCACAAAAGACCATTAACCATTGAGTATCAAACCATTTTCGGAATTACTTCCTCTCCATGTTCCTGTCATTGATTCTTTTAACTCAGTTGACTGCACATCTTCTCATGTCGCATATTCCGTTTCTGTCAATTTTAATGTTTCCCGAGGGCTCCGGTCGATATGATTATAAACCATATTGTTCCTACTTTTCCAAATATACCATATAAACCTAGGATAGATATCCATCTTATTATCCGAAGGTAATCTCCAAAATAGATAATTTATATTCGTGTAGATAGATGTCGTGAGAAAACTCTGGGTTTGTTGGTATTTGAGACAATGCCCAAATTTAAGTTGCTGGTGGACATTTAAATAAGATGATTTATCGATTCCTCCTTTATCCCACACCGAACACACTGTGTGTCACATTTTATCCCTCGTTCCTTTAAGCTAAAAGTTAGTTGCATAATTGCATTGACTCACAATTATAGTAATTTATAAAGCTTTATCATGGTGTTATTAATCTCGAATATGAGGGACAACTGCATTACAACTATTTAAAAATTAGGAGATATGAGATAAATCAGTGTTTATCCCCTTCTTTTTCTCTGTTGGAGATTGATATACTGAGCTGATACATTAGTAGAGCTTTGTAAAATTGAGAAACTAAGATTGCAAGCTTAATTATAAAACATGAAGATCTATTATAGGCACTGATTTATCAAAGGGAACAAACAAAATAGCTATGAAGATCGAGGTTATGATAATATGCTCTTTTTGTATGACGATTCATTTTATTTAATATTTTGTTCATTGCTTTCTTTTTTTCCGGAGCCAAACGAAGGTGAAAACATTAAACAACACAAATCTGAAATCTGAAATCTGTTTGAAGTGATTAAAAAAGATGTTGATAACCACAATTAATTTATCGCCTGAAACTTTACCCAAAAAAAGAGAGATTAAGATAGCGTATAAACAGTAGGTGATATGGAAACAAATGTAAATCACCGCCATAGGCTCAAGGGGGTTCTCTGCTCATGGTTTCATTTTTAAAGACTTGACTTGTAACTCACCTCAAACTCAAAATATGCCTTTTAGGGATACCCATATCTCTCATTCTTCTCTCTCCGTCTTTCGCGCGTTCACTTTTGTCACTTGAAATCCCATCTTGCCGGTGGAACTCTTCCGATCTCGCCGGAAGAACTATCTTCCGATCATTTCTTTGGCGATAGTTCGACCTTTCAATTCGTCGATTCTGTTTCCAATTAACCGATCAATTGATTGAATTGCTTGTTCTTCTAGGTTTTTCTTTAGCCGGGACCTTCTTACTCTACGACACCTCAATTTACCCTTAACTCTTCAAGTTCTTCTTCAAATTTGTAGTTATGGCGATTAGAATTACCTTTACTTATTCCACCTACGTTGTTTGGAATCTCTCTTCCTCCTCTGGAGTCCGTGTTGGCTCCGGCGGGATCTCCGATCCTGCTTTGAGCTCTTGGTTTGTCCCAGATTCTTCAACCAGGACTATTAAGTTCTATGGACTTCCAACATAAAACCAATTGGTGATAAGTGGAGTGGCACATATCCCTTATATATTACTTGAGATCCCTTCCAACTTCCGATGTGGGACATTATGTTCTAATACACCCCCTCGAGATAATGGCTCTTTGGTCGTTAATCTCGGAATGTTCAGGCTTGGATCGACGGCACAAATTTGGGCTTGGTTTGTTGATGGCCGGACCAACTTTGGGTCGGATCGGGTTGGATTGCATGGATCGGGCTTTGATACCATATTATTACGGATACATATAAGGCAACATAATCAATCATTGCTTGTATATATGGAACACATTGAATATGTGATTTACTAGAATATTGTATAGGAGATTTACCCTATTACTCCTCATGTATATAAGAGGATTCAACCTCATATCAATGAATCATTCAGTTCATAAACCATATGGTATCAGAGCCACCATCGATCCTAGCCGCCAAACTCTTTTCTTGTCTGTGAAATTATTTTCTAATCTTCTCATTCTTCCTCGCATTGCTCTCCTCTCTTCTTTCTATCCAGGCTGATTCACCATGTCTGATAACACCTCCAACGTGAACACCAACACCACTGAATCTGAAACAGTTGCTATCCATCCAACCTCTCTTCTCAACGTTAACATGACAAACGTCACTAAACTCACCTTTGACAACTACATGATGTGGAGTCGACAGGTCCAAGCTCTCTTGGAGGGATACGAACTCGCTGCCTTCTTGGATGAATCAACTCCAACTCCAGAAGCAACTACCACCGCTGATGGAGTCGTGACCACAAATCCGAAGTTCACACTGTGGAAAAGGCCAGACAAACTCATCCTCAATGTGTTACTAGGAGCAATCACCATCACGGTCCAACCACTTCTGTCTCGGGACAACACCTCTGCTGCGATCTGGTCAAAACTTGTTGCCACCTATGCGAAACCAAGCAGGGGCCACATCCAACATCTTAAGCTACAACTAAAGAAATGGACCAAAGGTAACCACACAATTGATGAATATATGCAAGGACTAATCACTCGTTTTGATCAATTAACGATATTGGGCAAAGTCATGGATCATGAAGACCAACTGGAAATTGTACTTGCGGGCTTACTAGAAGAGTACAAGACGATTGTCGAGCAAACATAAGGATGTGAAACACCACCCCCCGACAAAGCTGCACGAAAAATTGCTGAACCAGGAGACCAAGCTACTCCAAGCCACACCTCAAGACTATCTTCCAGTGACAACAAACTACCCCAGCAATCGCAACAGTAACTCTGATCATAATCGCAATTCAAACAGACCAAACCAATCATGGAAAAACAACTACCAGTGGAACAACAACTATCAAAGGAACAACAAAAAAGGTCCACGTCCATACCTCAGTCGCTGTCAATTCTGCAATATCCATGGACAATCTGCCAAACGTTGCCCACAGCTTCAAAACCTCACACCAAATGCAAATGCACCTCTGCTCCCGACACCGGCGTATCCTCCTATGCCATGGCAGCCACAAGCAAACCTGGACGTCAACACTGTATCAGCAAGCACATCTCCGTGGATCCTAGACACCGACGCCACCCACCACATCAGCTCGTATCTCCACAATCTCTCATTCCATCAATAATACAATGGTGATGAAGAAGTTGTCCTCGGTAACGGATCAAGCATTCCCATCTCCTAAACTGGTTCCGGTTCTCTTTCAACAAACTATAAACCATTCCTTCTTAACAATATTCTCTATGTTCCACAAATACATAAAATATGTTATCTATCTATAAGCTCTGTAATTCTAACGATATCATTGTGGAATTCTTTCCACAAACCTTTCAGGTGAAGGATCTTCACTCGGGAACCCGGTTACTCCAAGGTCGTACTAGAGAAGAGATTTATGAATGGCCAAACCGACCTCCTCAACTCCACCATACCTACGCCAATCCAAAAGCATCTCTCTCAGAGTGGCATACTCGTCTTGGCCATCTGTCTCTTCCAATTCTTAAAACTATCATTTCTCAATTCTCATTGCCTGTTTTATCTTCTTTATCTCAAAATATTTCCTGCAACGACTGCTTTATGAATAAAAGTCACAAACTTCCTTTCTCGAAAACCACAATCTCTTCTTTTTGACCTCTCCAAATAATCTTCTACGATATTTTGACATCACCAGTTACATCGATTCACAACTACAAATATTATCTACTCTTTGTTGATCATTATAGCAGATACATCTGGCTCTATCCTCTTCGCCTCAAATCTCAAGTCAAAGAAACCTTTATCCGCTTTAAGTCCCTCGTAGAAAACCAATTCCAAACAAAGATCAGAACTCTTTTCTCTGACAATGGAGGCGAGTACATCGCCCTCCGTGACTTCCTCTCTCTCAATGGGAGCACACACCTAACCTCCCCTCCCCCACACCCCAAAACATAACGGATTGGCAGGGCGGCGATATCGACACATCGTCGAGACATGCCTCTCCCTCCTAACCTGAGCGTCTATTCCAAAAACCTACTAGACATATGCTATAACCACCACTATTTTTCTCATAAACATAATGCCCACCAAAGTCCTTTCCAATCGCTCTCCTTTGCAACTCTTGTTCAATTCCAATTCTAATTACTCAAAACTTCGTACCTTTGGCAGCCTCTGTTTCCCATGGATCAAACCCTACACCAACAATAAACTTGAACCCAAATCAATTATGTGTGTTTTCCTTGGCAACTCTTTGTCACAAACTGCCTACCTCTGCCTAGAACCTAAATCCCAAAGAATCTATACATCTCGTCATGTCCTATTCTACAAAACCAAATATCCATTCCAAGACATGTCAAAGATTAAAACAACCGTTCCTGCCTCTCCTCAGCAACCCACCTCTTACACCAGCCCAGTCACCATGGTGCCAATCGTAAAGCTACTGTAATATCCTATTCCAAGAAATAGTCAACGGGAAGTCAACGAGGGGTATTTCTGGAAATTCCAAGAGATGAGAGGCATTTTGGTAATTTTACCAAAATGCAAGGCGGAAGAGGAAATGGGCCAAATGTTCTTCTTTTTGTCCATAAAGAACATTTAGAAGACCAGACGTGGAAGAAACAGAGATTAAATGAGTTTTACGGACTATCGAGAAAGGAAACCGATAGAACCGATAAAACTTGTAAAATCCTTAACCGGAGCTACGGGTGTCTAAATGGAGTCATCCAAATTGCTAAATTCATATAAGATCATCTAGAATCTGAAAATGAGGCTTGGTTGATTTATAGAAGCATCTAAGGAGTTTCTAAAATATTAAACACGAAAACAGTAACATCGGTACATCGGAATGGTTCGGGATTGAGGAGCTTCTAGAAGCAAATGGGTGCAGTGTTTTGGAAAGATTGAATCCTGGAGAGACAAGTGTAACCTCCCCATGGCGACACCCCTTCTTTTTGGATACAAAGAATGTGTGGATTCATTGAACTTGGAATGTGCAAGGTGGCATATGGAGAATGGATGCATGGAACCTTCTCATTCCATAGCATATCAACGTGGCAGGAGGAAAGAGTTAACAAAGATGCATTGAACATTGGTTTATGGACATGGCTTCAAGGGAGAGTGTGCATTGTATGTGATTTTTGTCACATGGTTAAATGTATTCTCCTTCCTTTTGATTGTGGTGTGGTGTCTTGTGAGCCTCCATTCTCCTATATAAACAGCCCCCCATCCTCCCATTTCAATCACCCAACAAAGAAAACAAAAAGAAAAAGGAAGAGAAGAACGTGAGAGAAGAAGAAGGAGAGAGAGAAGAAGAGAAGGAGGAGAAGAAGAGAATAAGGAGAGAGAGAGAGAGAGAGAGAGAGAGAGAGAGAGAGAGAGAGAGAGAGGCGTGAAGCTTGAAGAAGAAGAAGAAGATGGAGAGAGGAGAAGCGTGAAGCTTGAAGAAGAAGAAGATGGAGAGAGGAGAAGCGTGAAGGAGAGAGAGAAGATGAAGCTTTAGGAGGAAGAAGAAAGAAAGAAGATGAAGCGTGAAGAAGGAGAAGAGAGAGAGAGAGAAGAAGAGAAGCATGAGAGATAAGAAGAAGAAGCATGAAGAAGAGGAATAGAGAGAGATGGAGGAAGACCGGAGAGGAGAAATCAGAGGAGAAGAAGGCCGGAGGAGGAAGAAGAAGAGAGAGAGGAGAGGAAGAAGAAGAGAGAGAGAGAGAGAGGAGTGAAGAAGAAGAAGAAGAGAGGGAGAACCGGAGAAGAGAGAGAACCAGAAGAGAAAGAAAGAGAGGACCGGAGAGAAAGAGAACCGGAGGAGAGAAAGAGAGAACCGGAGGAGAGAGAAGATGAGGATGGTTCGGAGGTTCATCGGAATCACCAAGGTCAAGGTCGGGTCAAAGCGAGTCAACGGTTCGGGAAGGGTTCGGGGTATCAGCGGGTTTAGTTCGGGTCTCGGGAGTTCCGTCAATCCATCCATCCGTCGTCATAATAACACTGTGAGTCGGCTAAATTGTGTGTTGCATTTAGTTAGAATCATATAGATCCGGAATTGATAAACCGTATTTTAGGTTTCATACCCGATTGATTAAATTGGTTAGAACGGCTAGGTTGATTAATAACTCGGTTAATTAATTAAACGGTTAGGTTAAGAGATGTATGCTAGTTAGCTTATATCCGTAATCGTTGATAGTTCGTTGATTTCTTGATTGGGTGTTCCATTAATTGATTGATAGTTCGTTGATTGCTTGATTGAGTGATGCATACATATAGAACGGCATGCTAGGACATATATGCATATATAAGTATTTAAGAATGTATCTAAATGAATCTATATACGGGAAATTATGAGTTGATTAAAATACGGTTAAATGACATAACACACTTAGAATATAATAACGGGGCAGATTAATGAACGAAAGTTAATGAATAATGAGATGTCGGGGAGTTAGTAATCTTACTAATTCTAAACCGACAGATTGAGGACGTATTAAAAGAAACTTAGGAAGGGATAAGTAAAGAAGTGGTGTGATTGATGGGCCGTCTACGGGATTAGTAATCCACTAATCCCAAGGTAGCGGATTGAATGAGTAAAGGTTAAAGAAAAATTAAAAGACTAATAAACCTAGATAATTGTTTGTGTGATGTTGTGATTATTGTTTGTGTGATTGTGTATCTACTTCGGTGTTGGGATGAGTAGACTGATTGCTTACTTGTTTATTTACTTCGGTGTTGGGCCGAGTAGACTGTACTGGTAGATGATTACTCTCGTGCGGGACCGAGTAAGTTTGAGTGATGTGGAAGTTGGTGATAGGACTTGCGGGATGGATTGGAGATTAAGATAGTGTTTCTGTTCGACCTTGTCGGTCTTGCGTGATAGAGTCCCAGTGAGTCTGCTTGTTTACATTACTCATTAGACTCTTTTGTGTTTTTCAGGTTTGGCATAGCTCGGCGGACGCATAGGACACTCGGAGTAGTCTCGGGTTGGCTTTTGGCTAGGGTTTGTAAGCATTTTGACTTTATTTTTGGTTTCAGATTTTGTTGGGATATCCCGCTAAATGTTTTGTACTAGACCGTATATTGCTATGAATAAGATTTATGTTTTTCAAGTAATAAAAACGGAATAATTCCCTGATATACGGTTTCGTCCGAACCGAACACAACTCGTGGAAGCGGTGCCGGTTGCAAAGCCTCGCATCGTGGAAATGAGGTAAACAGAGTCAAAGATATTTTGGTTCGAGCCTTTGTCTCAAACCAGATTGTCTTTGACTTTCGTATTGTGACAAACTCTTCTCGTATGACTGCTCGGGTTCGATCGGTCATGTTCTTGTTTGATTGTTGGCCGGTCAGCTCGTCGGTCAGTGGAAAACGGGAAGGGGGCATTGCAAAAAGGTGGTATCAGAGCATGGTTCATCATGGGTTCGAAAATTCCGTTTTTTTTAAGTGTTCAATGTTTTATCGAGTCGAAATGTGTCGCCAATGCAACCATTAGGAATCCGAGTCGCGTCCGTCTCCGGGGAAATGGGTATTTTATTAGGATTGTGCTAATCATTTTGCTTTTGTTGCAGTCACACAGCAGAGTTGTCCTAGGAGGATTGGTGTGTGTATGCGGTTGCAACAACAGTAGAAGCAGGCAGACATGATGGTGAAATTTTTCCTCAAGTTAGCGGAGACCTAGAAGTTCGGGGTCACTCAGCAGTAGCCACCGCCACCGGATGTTATTCCATTATTACCGCCGTTGTTGCCCAGAAGTATCAGTGGTCGTTACCACCAGCACATCTCCCGTCGGCTGAGAAGGGCATTGCGATTGTTTCATGACATAACCGAGACCGCGTCGCTCCGCCACCACCACCGCACTCATTCCATCCTCCTGGCGCACCTGTCGGTTAGGATCCACATGAGTTGTACCACTCATGTTGGAGATTAGGAAGTAGATTAGGCCCAGGTAAGTAAGGGCTCTAACTGCTTTTTGATGTGTGTATATCGGTTGTGTGTAGCGGTGTTTCTTTTGGGAAAGATTGGGAACCGCTAGTATGTAGACTCCAACGGACCTACGTATCTAAAACTCTATGCGGTGAATAGATGTTTTATTTACGTAGTGGATGTGGAGTATTTCGGTTGTCGTTTTGAGTAACAGAGTATTATATTGCATGCATATGATGGAAGTGAATGCAATATAATTACGATGTGAAAACAAATGATGGTCCGAACAGACGGTTTCCATCAGAACCCTAAGAGACAACTGCAATCGCCGAATTGCTTGATTGATTGGTTGTGTGTGATTGATTGCCTGGCTAGGTTGTTAGATTGTGAATTGTTGTGATTGCACGCCAGGTTGGTAGTTATTAATTTTGAATCTCTGCATTTCGTTTAATCGCT